>VXBC01002944.1:34974-76954 GCA_013399945.1 Ploceus nigricollis
CTGCCCGCCGTAGCGTTGGTGCAGAGCCCGCGGCCCTCGAGCAGCGCCTGCAGCGGCCGCGCCTCTTCCCGCCGCGGCTGGCAGCTGAGCCCCGCGCCGCAGCGCTCCGTGTAGATGCCGCAGGGCTGCCCCGGGCGCAGGGCGCAGGTGAGGCAGCAGCCGCAGCCCGGCTCCCGCACCCGTTCGGCGCAGTCGGGCTGCAGGGGCTTGCACTGCTGCAGCGCCCGCGCGTCGCAAGGCTCGCNTAGCAACAAAAGCAACTTTTTCCTTCTTTTCTTCCCCCTCCTCCCTGCAGAGCGCCTGAATTACTTGGCTCNGCAAAAGTTAAAAAAAAAAGCCAAGCCCAGACGGTCAGAAGAAAACTTAGTCCAAAAACATTTCAGAAAAGGAGATAGTACCGAGAAGGGAAAAATAGAGATGGGGGAAAGAAAAAGCGAGGTTCCCTTCGTTTTATTCCCCGTGCTGCCTGCCAGCCGCGCTGCCCTGCTCCACTCCCCTCCACTCCGCACCCAGCTATCCCCCGTGCCGTCCTTACGCCCTATATAGTGCCGCGGTCGCCGGCCCGCCCCGCGCCATGAATAACACGCGGCGCGGCAGGAAGAGCCGGCCCTCGGCGGATCCAGGGTTCGGTCACGCAGGGCTGTGAGGGCGGTGCAGTGCGGGGGGAGTAGACGGGGGACGCCGCGCTGCCGGGGGTTTATGGGCACTTCTTAGAAATCAGCTTCCCCGTGACCGTGTGTGTTTCCTTGGCACCGAGAGAAGCGAGAGAAGCTCGCGGAGAATGCCCTTTTTTGGACTCCTAGCTACAATCCTGTCCACTTCGGGTCTAAGAGCCCCGGCCCTGGCGAAGGTGCGCATGTGCTCGAACCCGCCCGCCCGTCCGCAGGTTCGGGGCATACCTTGAGACCGGCTTACAGCTCACATGACAGCTGCGTTTCCAACGAAGACTGGGGGGCAATGTATGTGCATGACCACACCTACACACTCAGGCACCCCAGCCACGTTTGAGAAGATGTTGTTCTCTGGCCCAGGACTCGGTCCATATCTTGCCCCATCTTCGTGGAAGTGCCTCCCTTAACTTTTTTTTTAAAGTGTTCTCTGTACTCTTGAAACTTCTCCTTCCATATAGAAGAAAACGGTTTCCATTGCAATGTCCTCACAAATCTAGGATAAAAAAGACAAACAGTCCATCCCCCTAAACTCTCAACTTTGAAATTCTACATGGATTTTTGCACAATGCATATACTTGTCTTCAGGCCACTGCAAATTCTCTTTCCATTTTGCTAGGCATATTTTGCTACCCCTGTTAACGTGGCTTAACTTTGATTGAGAAAATCTGAAAGGGCAGTGCCAAATTTTGTGACCATTCTTTCTGAAGCTCTACTGCACTCTCATGAGGAAGAGGATGGTGAGGTGTATATACAGACAAATATATGGTGTTTCAGTCAGAGAAGCTTGCCTCATGAAAAGTAAAAACAGCAATGCTCTCAGATACTGGCTTATACAAATATGTTCTGCCGTGGGAATGACGAGCCAGACTACTGTTCTACTTTCAACCCCTTCATCAGTGACACTGAAGCTCATCTTTCAGTAATACATCAGCTGTTCAAATGTGTCAAAATTCAAGTGGAAGAGAGAAGTATATATGTTATTGCTCAAGGTACTGGCCACGATACTGTTAATCTTGAAAGCTGCACTTTTTACAAGATATGTTTTTTAGATAATTAGAATCGCCTTTTCAGTTTTCTCTATTCTTAATTCAGTACTTGTACCTTGCAAATAACATCTTGAAAGGAGCATCGTACTCAGCAGGATAAAAAATATCTGGTTTTATTTGTGAATAATGTGGTGTAAGAGTAGACACTTTTCCTTGAGAAATTACAGATGCTTTAGAAGAGAGATCAGCCTTGCTTAACTCCCCAGTGGGTGACTACCAAGGCTTTTCAGTATTCTTTCGTCCTTGTGCTCATTTTGTTAATTGACCAAAAGAGGTCGCAGGTTGTCCAGGATTGAATTACAGATTACCTTTCTGCACGAGTCCATCTACAAAGGGGGAATTGATCAAGCCCAATATCCTGCATGTTTGGTTTCACGGTGGGTTTTTTGTTTGTTTTTTGTTTGGTTTTTTGTTTGTTTGTTTGTTTGGGTTTTTAGGTTTTGTTTCAGATTGGTTTTTTGGATTGGTTTGGCTTGGTTTGGTTTTTTCCCCAGACTATTGCAGGAAAACTTGCTGTTACTTTTTTGTAAATGTTGGTTTTAATAACTGTTTGTAGGTGATGAAGTCCAAAACTCCTTGGGGCTGTTTGGCAGCATGTCTAGCAGGAAGAGGAGGCCTTCTTCATTCACACTGTATGTATACAGGTATCTTTTCAGTTGGGGTGAGCTTTTATAGCATGCTGCTTTCAAAACTGAAACAAAAATGCATAGAAAATGCTGAGGGAATGTAAGTAAAATGGGGCAAAGGGGATGGGAGGAATGAAAGAGAACAAGCTTTTCTTTCACCAGAGTTGTACACCTCTCACACACTAATATCAGTGTTACTTGTATTTCAGACTGTGGCAAGAGCATTTTCATCAAACCGAATTTTTTTTCTCACAATCAAAAAGACATTTTTCCGTTCTCTTCTTTCTTTTATGATGTTACACAAGCTGTGGTGCACCATTTTGAAGTCCTGTTAATCCAAGGAGATATCTTCAATGTCACAAAATAGAAGAAAATGACCATTTTTAAATACACAATAATTGAACTTAGTATATATTTTTGAATAGCATTAATCAAGATTAATGCAGCATCAAGGCACTTTGACCAAAAGAACTGTAAATAAAAAATTAACAGCAACAAAGATGTAGCTGGATCACCTTTGCAAGGAGAAAGCCAGTGATGTGTCAGAGGTCAGGTCGGTCTAACAGCTTCTGCTAAAAACATAGCGGTTTGCACTGTCTTAACCAATGGGCACTGCATGAGAACACAGTTATATGAATGACAGAATTTGGTTCAGAGTTGTACTTGAAAATCACAAGATGGATACCAATGTACCTGGAAAGCCAGATTAGAAATTTATAAAGAAAAAAGGCAAAACTAAAAACCTCAATGTGCACCTATAGCTAAAAACCCCAAAATGCACCTATAGCTAACAGGTGATTACGCTTACATCCCAAACTTTAGTATTATTGATGGAATTGCTTTATTTGAACAAGACCAAGCTCTAAATATGCAAAGTAGCCATGTTTATAAAGCTGCATCGAATCTGAATATTCACATGTACTGTTTATTCTAGAGGCTTTGCATTTTTTCCTGTTTATTCAGTTTTACTGGGAGGAGAGGGAGAGACAAAAGTCATGCACTGAATCTCTACAGTCAATTCTAAACAATAGAAGGCAGAAGAGAAACAACTGAGAGGCACTGCTTCAGCAAATCCCATGTCCTCCCATATTATGGAAGCACAAAAGAACATATTTTATTCCCCTTCCACTTCATCCTCACACCTTCTTCATAGTCAGCTCTCTTCTCTAGTGCCTTAGCTGAATTCATACCTTTTGGTATGTTTTTGTGGTGTCTGTGTTTGTTTCAGGGACAAATCATGGAAAACAGAATAGTGGTTCAAGTAGCTCTACTTTCAGCTTCATGGTCACTTTATGGAGCAATCCCAGCTTTTTAGTGTAACTCCTTGTAGTACATGTGGTTATAGCACCCAAAATGTAACTGTCAAGAATGTGAACTTCCCTTATAATGCCATTTTAAAACTTTTGTTACTTTGCAACCCTTTTCCTTTTTCAGAAAAGCAAACAAACAAAAACCAAACCAAAATCAAAACAAAAACCAACCAACCAAAAAAAACCCACAACCACAACAACAACAAAAACCAAAAGAAACAAAGAAAGAATAACAAAAACAAACCAAAACCAACCAAATGAAAAACCTTCACAGAAATCTAGAGATACATGGCTCATCTTGGGCTGAGGGCTAAATCCTCATTTACAAAGCATTTCTTAATTTTGGTATCTCTGCTCTTCTTTTTGTCAATCTTGAAATTTTATGTACAATAAACTTCTGAAGCAAAGACAAAGTAGAATTTCCTAAATATGTTCCTGTTCTTCAGAGGAAGAATACTGAGATTTACAATAAAGTCAGTTGATATAATACTTAATTGAAAAGACACTTTGCAAATCACTGCTTTCTCAAAGGCAAGGAGTAAAATCTTACCATTATTTGTCAACTATCTGTAAAAACATAGTTTAATGAAAATTTCCTGCAGATCTCCTTCTGGTTTGGGACTAGACATGGACATTTCAGGTGCTTTCCAGCTCTTTAGACTCTTACACCAGGTGTGCAGGCTTAGAAAGAACAAATTCTAATGGATTCTTCACAAATGCTACCAGGGTAGCCAGCAGGGTACCATGCTGCTTGTCTGAATATGGCAATCTGAATTGAGTGTGAACAAACTGAATTTGAAAGCAGATAAAATTAGGAAACCAAAGGAGAAATAACAAATGCTTGGATGGGAAGTCAACTGAATTGAGACATTTCTTTGCTATTAGAGACATACATAATGAAAGCATATATATTGATGGTATTACAGAAACAGTTACCAAACACTTCCCTTTTCTAAGTAAGACATCTTATTAAACATAAATAGAGGAAGGGTAGATAGCTGATAGGTTTCCTTTTACAAAGCTCTTACCCAGAGATGTGTTCATATCCTTTATGTACTAGTTAGACATTATATAGTGATCTGGTAACGAAAATCTTATAGATTTTAAGGAGAACAGGGAGATTAGAGGGAGGAGGAAATGAAGGAAAAAATCTAGCTCCCAGGACTTCTTCATAAAAAGAGAAGAGATTGCTGCTTGACCAGATGTTCTCCACACTCACACTGCAGTCAGCAATCTGGGTATTGTGCACGTTCCAAAATGCAGATGTCATAAGAGATGAAAGGAGAAATGCTGCTGCTTCAAAGTGTACAGTCTGCAGGAGATAGACTTACTGACACTGTTGAACATCTACCCACAAGTAAAAAAACAAAAACAAAACCAAAACAAAAAAACCAACCAAACAAACAAACAAACAAAACCCCAAAAAACCTCACAAAAACCCACCAAAAAACCCAACAAAAACAAAAACAAACAAACACAAAAGCAACCTTAATAAAAAATCATATCCTACCTTAAAATCTCAGTGAGGTGTTGAAGTGAAAAGACTTTAGATTACTGGAAGAAGAATACAGCTAAGACTGTGAATGGAGTGAATGGAGAACTGACCTTTATGCTTATTTAATTTTGAATAAATACATTATATTTTAGGTAATTCTAAAAATTAGCAGGTCAGGAACATACCTCATGTTAAGATACATTTACATACAATCAAGGTCAGAAGACAAAAAGTGTAAAAAGTATGTGATAAATTCATTTAGCACAAGTTGATTATTTTCTCTATTCAGTCTCACAGCTTGATGACACTAAGTTACAGTAGAAGAATATCTCATTATATTTATAAAATGTCACCTATATGTTATAGAAAAAAATGCAGTAATTTTAATACCTGTAAATCTAGATGCTTTGTTACCAAGTGGCCTTCAGAATAAGACAAAAAACACTCTTAAAAACTTTGCAGATTGTAAGTTGAGCAAGAAAAACACCAAGTTGTAAAATCGTCTATCACAGACTGCTATTAGAGCTAAAAGCATATGCTGTGAATTGTGTTGAGAAGTTTCCTCCTGCAAAAAGCATGAACTGTTCTGGGACAATCTGTGTGCAAAAAATGAGAGGTAGTTTGAAGTCCATTTTATTAATTACACAAGTTCAAATCACATATCTCAACCATTTCCAGGTGAGAATGGTATCTCTAACATCCTATATATTGCCCTAGCTGATGAATTATTGATTTGAAATTGTCAATATTTGTCATACCTTCTCTCTTTTCAACTCTACTTTTTTGTTTTGTTTTATCTTGGATGTCAGACTCTGCATCTTAGTGCAGCATTGGGCAGCATTGAATACCCAAAGCCTTTTTGGTCTCACGGGAGTTAAGGTCCATCCTTCTGTTGATTACAATGGGCAGGTCTCAGGTCCATCTGAATGCCTACTGTTATGCATCTCAACCCTCTGGCTGCTAATGCCTAAGAAAGTTATAGGTTACAATCTTTAAATAACCAATTATTACACATAATTTTTACAAGTAATTGAGATACACCGCTAATACCAGGAAACCCACTTACATTATTTGCTATCAGTTCCCACTCGGCTTCAATTTACTTCCCTATTGCATTTCTTCAACTAGGATTTTAATCTCTAGGAAGACAGTAGTAGTCATACTTTCCATTTTATAAGCCATTCATAATTTTGAGCACCTCTATCAAATTTTAATTTAATTTAATTTAATTAATTAAATAATATTGATGTCCATCATGGATACACTGACAGAGAACAAGTAATACATAATTTCTGATTAGCAAACCTCTTTTAAAATGGCTGAAATATTAATTCTAAATTTTCTTCTTTTTCTTATTCTTCCACAATGTAGGCCCATATTTTTAAGAAGACTTCAGAAACAGTATTGTTCTCTTGGATGTGCAGGGTGTAATTTCAACAAAATATACTAATTTGCATATTCAGAAGCTTTATGCACTTCATAGTGTATATTGCACAATATGTGCCCAACCAGCCTGTTGGCTTTTCAGTCTATTTTCTTTACAATGGCATGCAAAAAGAGTTGTGCAGGACCATGAACAGAATTATAAAGGAGCAAAATCAGAGTACAAAAACTGTAGCTTCCTGTAGAAAATTAAGTTTCCTGCATTTATTAGGATTAGTGTAGACACTTTAAAATATAAAGAAATTTTTACGGGTAAGTGTTTCTTAATTGCTTATCTCACAAGCAGTTTTTGTTTGATAGATGGTTTGTTGTTTTGCAAATATGTCTTCGGTGGGCATTTCTACCTATTCCCAAAGCAGAACAGGAATAAAAAAATCAAACCATAGCTAACAATACTTGCTGGAAAATTCAAATTATTTCACAACAGTGCAATATCTCTTGATGACAGAAGATTGGCACAGTACAGTAGTACCACTGTGAGCAATCTGATTCTAAATCTATCAAGTATAATGGGAATCTCTGTCCTTTTAGAAGCCATTAGTTAGGGTCTCTAGCTGGAGCATAGTTTTGGGCATGAATTTGGCCTCTGGATGTGGAAACTGCAGAAAAATATCCTAAGATTTGCTATAGTCTGAAAGGAAGAATTTCACAGTAAAATGACAGAAAAATACTTTGCTTCAAAAGACTCATACCTAGAAAGAGAACATAAACACATATGACATATTTGCTAATGCATGCTTAATATCACCTGCTGTCTAATGCTTCTTCTTGTTTTTCTGTTTTTCAAAATTCCATCTCCCTGAGGGTTAGTTAGAAGTTTAGTGTGACTTTTTAAACAGATCTTAGATAAAGCTGGTTGCAAATTTCAACACAGTTCTCATTGCACAAAGCTTATCTCTGCAATTCACAAGAGTGTTGTTTATCTTGGTTTTGGCTCTGAGTCATAAACTCAGTCAGTTCTTAGGAGAATCTTGAAAGTCAAATCATAGCATATAAACAAACATTCTGCTTATTCTGTGTAAAGTAGTTTCTCAGACGGATAAATGTCACAAATGATGCTGGAAAGATATGTACATCTCCTTGTTATACATATGGGTGTGACCAGAAAACGAGGGGACTAAATCAAATCCCTTTCTTGCTGCTGAAATCATTGACAATATTCCTGATGAACTGGAAGCATTTGAGTCTGAACAAATGAGTGGCCCTTTGACATTAGGTTTATCAGACTAGTACAAAACAGAGTTTTGAAGTGCACCCAGTGCAGAAACAGGAGCTTCTGTACTCACTACTTCAACTTACTGATCTGATATCCCTTCAACAAACTACTTGATCATGTAGATTTTTATAGGCACCTGGACTAACAACACCATCCCTGGAATTTTTATGTTGTTTACTAGAGGAAAAGGACCGTGGTCTATTTACTATTGAACATCATATTTAAAGTAATTTGAAAATGTGGGCATTTGAGGCTCACCTCAAAATTTAGGATGAGAGGACAAGGCCACAGGTTGTGCTAGGGGAGATTTAAATTCGATATTAGGAAAAATTTCTTCACCAAAAGGGTTCTCAAGTACTGGAACAGGCTGATGAGGAAAGTGGTTGAGTTACCATGGAAGCATTTAAAAAATGTGTAGATGTAACACCTAAGGACATGGTTTAGTAGTGGACTTTGCAGTATTAGGTTTATGGTTGGAGTCAATGATCTTAAGGATCTTTTCCAACCTAAATTATTCTATCATTCCATGATATCTGAACAGAAGTAATTGTGGAGAACATCTACAAGAAACACTACTAGCTTTCAGTTAAACAAAATAATCTCTCATGGGGAGTTACTTTTAGGAAGGTATTCTATGACAGTCCTATAACTTGTGGAATCCATTTCACTTGGTACTCCCACTGGTTTGATTGTCCTTTCATAGCATTGACAAAAATTAATGGAGCTAGAATTTTGAAAAGTTGGCAGGAGGGGAAAGAGAATGAACTCCTGCATATCATTCCTCACTTGGTAGTAAATCTTGACACATAATCTCCACTAGGAGATTAAAGGAATGAATACATCTCTCCCCCTAGTATCTAGAAAATGTAAAGGACATTAGGCATTATTATATGTTGGTATTCAAAGTATAACCTGTTCAAGAACTTGTTATGTATGGGATGCTAGGTTTGAAACCAGAATTCAATTCTGTAGGAAAACTTCTGAAGTCTGACTTAGAAAACTTCTAAATTATGGATGAAAACTGACAGAATCTGATGTAACTTCTTGCATTGCACAGCAGTTCCTCACCCCAAAAAACAAGAAAAATTTCCCACACTTGCAGAAAGATGAGTCTATCCCTGTCCTTATTGGCTTCTATAGCTTAGTCTACACTTAAGACTATTTCTGCACTAAAAATCTTCATTGAATTCAGCCAGATTGGTCAGAAGTATGATGATTGCAGCAGTTTTTACTGATATATACATATGCATACATATATATATTTTTAAATACTCATATATAGTTTTATTATCACATGGAGAGGGTTGTACGACAAAGATAATAGTCTTATTTCTGCAGCTGTGTCCCTCCTAAGTGCATTTTTTACAGTGTACAACTGTTTCAGCCTGCTAGAAAAGTGATTTCAAGCAGATGCTTCCTGAGCTTTCTGGCCTCATCTACAATCAGATTTCCTAGCAAGAATTTTTATTATTCCAGACAAAAGCTAAAGATAAAGGCTGTCTCATTTCATGTTTCCATTTAAAATGTTACTCTTCGCTTTAACCAACTTAATTAATTTCCTTAAATTGCTTCTAGTTCATAAATTCCTCTCAAAGTAAAGTACAGCATGAAAATTGTCTTCTATGGACCACTTACACAATTGCAGCATTTTATAATTAAAACAAATATTATTGACAGACAAGGTCTCTTAAATGATGAGAATAATAAGTTCAAGAAAAAGCCTACTGCAGTCTTGCTGTTAATAACACATTCCAACATAGCTTAAGACTTCCACTAACACTACCAGTTTCATTCAGCATATACTCTCCTATAAATCTTCATTGCTCCTCCTGATTCTTAGCATTGGACAAAATCATCTCATCTGAATGAGGTGCATGACTTTAATTTTTCTTCTTTACAACTGACAGTTCCTTAAATTAAATCTGTTTAAGGACTGAAATGCCTTAAAATAATCTACACTGAGAATTTGCTTAGATAGAAGTTAATTAAAAGTCACTTTGGAGAGAGACCAGGTTCTAAGGTTTTCTAAGCTAGGTTACCTCTCTATAAATCTAAGGACTTGAGCCACAAAATATTTATTATTGTTGGAATAGCATATTATTATATATAATACAATATAGCGTATTATTATATATAATACAATAATGATGATATATAATTGAATATTCCATATTGGTAAATGTATGCAAGTATAGACACATATATTAAACTTTCAATCAGAAAATGTGGGTCACACAGTGAGTCCCACATCCACATGTTTGACCAAAAGAAGGAACTCAATGGAATGCTGTTAAAAACTATTTTTTCCATTATTCTCTCTTAGAGGTAAGCAAAAAGTGAAAGTATGCCTCAACAAAATGGAGCAATTTTGCTTTAATAATCTAACCAGAGGTCCAAAAATCATCTTTGATTGAAAAAGATGAATAATAGCCATTAGATTTTTTTCCAGACAACTGAACAGACTAGCAGCTCAGAAATCTGGAAATTATTAAACACTTAAATACCACTTGGCTCCCTCCTTGGGATGTTAAAAATATTAAAAACAATAGAGAATCATTTGAACTAAGTAATCTGTTGTCCTATGTTGTGGGATCTACAAGATGTGGAATAACAGACGATACAGTAACATAATATTCTTAGAAGAAATCTACATTTGGAAATAATTTGTTAAACTGTGCATTTTGCACTTTCAAAAGCAACAGCACCATGATTTTCAACCATGCATTAAAGATATGCTAGTAGTAGTAAGATGAAGGCAATATTTTATGTCTTCTGGAGGCATTAATGTTTCCATATGGTGCAATACCTTTCACTCAATTATGATATACTATAGTACTGATTGCTATGGTAATTGTGCCTTCCTTAATTTATTGTATTACAGCCCTCTAATTAATATACTACTTTAAATAGCAAAGATTAGGTACTAGAACTACTGTTTATACTCTGCAATAGTTCAGTACAGAATAAAGAGGCTTATAGTACTCCAAACAAATGGGAGCTGGATTAAACTTTTATTATCATTTAATTCCATTGTTATAAAAGACCAACAACAAGCTGCAGCACTATAAATCAAATAATCCTTGCATTACTTGCAATGGAAAATAGTGTTAACACTGAATAAAATATAGCTAAAGCTGCTGAGTGCAGCAGTTACCCTCCGTCAGGGTGCAAACCAGGAGCAGTTAAATTTCCTTATTCCACAAAACTGTTGGAGTAATAGGGAGCCACCGCCCAAAACACGGGCCACATGCATGGCTGGTCAGATGCTTAGCTGTGTGGGTGGAGGGATTTCTCTGGGAGCTTAACACAAACGAATGGGTTGGGCATTGCTGGAGTAGGGTTGTGCATATGCTCAGAGGCAAAACAAGCAGCCTAAATGACAGAAAACAATTTCTGGAGATAGCTGTATGGAAACTGGGTACAGTGAGTGGAAGGACAGGTTCTTTCAAATTGTATTTTCTGCTTGTTTTCAGGACTGTATGCAAAAACCCCAAAAGAATAAAAGATTGAGTTCCATGAGCCTCATAAATAAGAATCATCAGCCAGCCAAAACCCACTAGCCCACAAATCCAATTAATCTTCTACTAAATAATCAGCTACTCAAGAGTGACTAATTTTCATGTCTTGAAAATTGTATGCTATTTTTCCTAGAGCCCATTAACTCCTTTTATGAAATCATCCCCCTCCCTGCTGCAATGCATCAGTACTTAAACATTTGTTTGATGGGAGATCAGGCTTTGCTAGGTTAGTGCTAAGCTGTGCCTTTCCCTTTTCTCTTAGTCAAAGAAAGTGGATAGTTCTGAGCCCATGCCAATGTTTCTAAATACCGAATGATATCTAGAAAGACTTCTGATCAAACTGACACAGGTCTGTAATTCATGCAAGTTATTTATTTTAGGCTGGGTATCAATAGAAGGATATGGCATAAATAGAGATGAGTAGACAATTTTTTGATCACATTACATAAATTTGAACAAATTTCACCCTGAGTTGGCCCACTAAGGTCCAATTTTAAACAATCTCTCTGCTGCTTAAGCCTATAAATAGCTGGCAAAATACTGAATTCTTTAGGAATTCTTTAATGTTAAGGCCACTCATTTCATATATTTTGGATTTGATGATGGCTATTGGAATTTGGACACGACTGCATGTGATGATTCTGGAGAGAATAACAATATTTTGTTAAGAAAAAAACACATGAATTTCTAACTCAATGTGCAGATGAAATTGGTTAGTAACCTCCATTACCTACATTATGTTTGAAACTACTACACCATTAAAAAAAGAAAAAGCTGTGAAAAGTCAGCATTTGCTGTTTAGACCAGCTTATTTGTGATCAATGTAATTAAGATGAAACTGTCAGAGTTTCTTGTGTATGGATTCTTTAAAATAGGATCAATCAAATGCCATTTCCAGAACTACCTTCTTCATGCTTTATTGTTGCTCCTACCACAAGCTCCAGAGCTCTTGCCCACAAACATCATTAGAAAAAGACAATTGACTCCACAGACAGAATTTATGCACCACTTTGTTTTCATACTTGCACCAAAATTTGGACCCTTGGATCTTTCATTTACAAATTGCATAATATTAAATATAAGATTATTTTCACAAGAGTCTGTCATGACTTCCATGTAAACAAGAGAGAGATTTAAAGGGAAGGCAATTTGCTCAACCTAATCTTATCATCCCAGGTACATGATATTGTAATAGTGGCATCATAATTGTTCCCATAACAATAACAGTGAGTTCTGAAATTGAACCAGGCAGCCTGGTTTTGTTGGGTGCATGTGTAAACATAAGAAAAGAGTCAATCTTTGCCATGGGCTTCCTACAAATAGCAGAAGGAAGAAAAATTAAAGATTGCCTGTGGTACACTATTTTTAGAGTCCTCCAAAGTCTTAGTCAGAGGGTAAATTTTGTGTACAGTTGTACAAAGGTTTTCTTCCTTACATGAAAATTGACTTATTTCTTAGCACAGCATTGTTTCTATACGAGCAGAGCGGTTTGTCAGTAGGTCAGAAGCACAGATGCAATTGTTTGTTCACACTACAAAATGGTTTAGTGAAATTATCTTGCTCGACTAGATTGGGGGCATTAGACTATTTAGGCACTCAGCTTCAGTCAAAGCAGCTGTACCATTTACATGGTGGGCTGCTGTCATTTTCAGCAGCACAGCTGTGAGGGGAAGCAAACTGTGCTGTGGGTGCTGGGGTAGGAAATTCATAAAGAGGTTTTGTTCCCAGGGGGACTGCAATGTTAAACTGCATCTTCAGTTTATACATATATAAATATAGGTAGGTAGGTATATATATGTATTTTTTTAAATGCCTCAACTCAGAACAGAATTTTTCTGCTAGTGTAATTACACAAGCTCTCTCAAAGACTTAACCTGAATTGACAAAAGCTGCCTTCTGTCAGCATGGCTGTGACCAGAGCAGGGGTTCTCTTTAGCAAAACTGTATTGGCCACAGTGTGTGAAATTTTTTTATTAAACAAAGATGCTGTCTTCTTACATTAGCACAGTGTCATAGTCTGGCTTCTGTTTGCACAGTCTTTCACTGTCAGGCATAAAGCTACAGAATTTGTTGGCAGCATGAAGCCAGATGGGGTATGAGCTGCTGCTCAACAAGGTTCAGATTCTGCTCAACAAGGTTCAGATTTTAGTTAAGAAACATCTGTGTAGCAAAAATCTGACAGGCATCTTTGTTGGCATATCATAACACTGAACAAATACTGCATGCATGCAGTGAAGTTTTTTCTCATTCTTGATGCGATCTCATGTTATAGAAAAAGCCATTTAGTAAAGCAGAGATGCTACCATATACCAAGTGGTACTTGCCCTGTGCCACTGGGATCCTAGGTTTCTACAGAATACTTCCGGTACCACCCAGGCACAAGTGCTGTGATGATTCCTTTCTTTTGTAAAGGTAACAGTCTCCACCAACAGTCTCAATCTCTCCAAGGTATGAAGTAGGCCTATGTATTTTATTAACATTCGGTTAATAAAACAATAAAAAATGCAAGAGGAAAGCTGAGTGATTGCTTCTCTAACACCCCTATTTGGGGACCCACACAGAGGACTGCAAGAGTAAAGTTAAGGGGCTTGGAGGCTGAGAAGCTAAGTATTATTGCAAGGAGAAGCACCAACAAAGCTGAGCAGGATACCTCACTCCTTCCTTGCACTAGAGCCCCTGACAATTTCATTTCATTACTTAACAGGAAGGGCTTGTTACTAAGATTAAGAAATTATTCTTATTTACCTTAAAGAATCAAGAGAACTGGTCTCTGGGATATAGTGAAAACTGGAATGCTTGTAATACATGTGTTCTTTCAAGACAAAATATCTTGCTCCTGGCTCTAGGGCAAGAGAGTTTCTAAGCACCTTTGTGGCCCAAAAGATGATTCCAGTCTCTAGCTATACCAGTGCTAGAAAGTAAAACCAATCTCTGGCCCTGGGATTAACTAGTATAACAAGCCTTACATCCGCAGTGCTAAGCTTTCCTATAACCTCAAGCAGAGTAGCCACATCCAAACTGCCGAATATATCTCCTTCAGATCACCACGTAACCACAGAGCCTCATGGAGATTACAGTTTCAGGACTGGTCCCAGTGGTCCCACTTGCCTTGCTGCCCCAGACAGGAGGGAGACCAGTGAGTGTTGTGTGTGCTGATGTTTTGGACTACCTAGTCTTTGGGGAGGGAAATGATCAACTTGTGCCACAGCCCTTATTAACAATTTGACAGTATCAAGAACCACAGGACAAGGCTTGGACTTGTGAACTGCCTCTGTTTAGTTTAATAGTAGAAACACAGACTTAGACTCTTCTGCATGCAAAAGGGTTACACAAGTTCAAGGACAGATTGGACAAGCACTTGGAAGTTAGGTCTACTGAGGGCTGCTGAATAGCCAAACCACATGAGCTAGAGAAAATCCCCTGAGCTAAAAACAGCCAGAGATTAGAACAGTCAGGAGATGTGTCATATATGGTTGTTCAGTTCTCACTCTTTCCTGGGAATCAACTCAATTGCTAGTCTTAGAAACCACACAGACAGACCTTTGGTCCTCACGAGTAAAGACATTCTCAAGCTCTCAGGACTCACGGAAGCTATGAGACCTGCATTGAGCTCAGTTGTCTGAGACTATCTTTACACATACATGTAGACACATACAAATGCATTTGCTTTGAGGTTTTTTGTGGTTTTTTTCGAAGATCTTCTCCACTGCATTAATGATACCATGAAATGTCAGAGGTGCTATGCTATCACTGCAGCCTCAGCTGCAGGTGGTCTCAGAGGAAGATACCAGAGCAGACATTTTGTACACAGCTGCAGCCTGGTGTCCAAAACTTGTGCACGAGTTTCCTACATATTAATTAGGTAGAGAGTACATCAGGGTGTTTCACTTCTTTACAATACAAGCTTTAGTTTGAGGGTGCCTGATAAAATAACTTCAATTTGAGATTAAGATAGGGAATTACATGTTTTGGTAACACTGAGAAATATGATATGAAAGTGGAGACAGTGGAAGAATGAGGATCCACTTGAAAACTTTCATGGTTAGGAGTTTTATTTAATTTGTCAAAACGGAATTCTTCCAGTCATTTCCCAAAGAAAAACCCGATTAACTGTCTGATAACACAGGATTCATGCACCTTTCCCACTTTTGGTACCATGTAGGAGTTTTCAGAGATCCTTTCCCCCTGAAGAGGGAAAATCACTCTCAAGGAACAGAACAGCAGCCGTATTGCCAGCCGCCAGGTGCTTTCTCTCCCAGCAGTGACACTGCGAGGGACAGGGCCCATTTGGGGAGGCCCCTGCGGGGCTGCAGATGAGCGAAGCAGCACCGCGGCGGGGGAGAGCGCATCTCTGGACCTGTCGTGCCGAGCTGTGCCGCGCCGAAACGGGCACCGCCGGCACTGTGCTCTTGTCCGGCTGCGGGCGGGCGGCGGGGAGCACGGGCAGCCCGCGCCAAGCCCGCCCTTCTCCTTCTCCTTCTCCTTCTCCTTCTCCTTCTCCTTCTCCTTCTCCTTCTCCTTCTCCTTCTCCTTCTCCTTCTCCTTCTCCTTCTCCTTCTCCTTCTCCTTCTCCTTTTCTCCTCATCCTCCTGCTGGCCGGATGCCGGAGGTTGCCGGGGAACCGGGGGAGTGTCCGGTCACCGTCCGGCCTGGGCGGAGGGCACAGAGGGCAGCGGTGCCTGGGGGACTCCAAGGGCCCGCTCCCACCACCCACTGTGCTCGCTGGTGTCCTTTGTGGTCCTACCCTGTTCCAGTTTGCCCATAAACTTGGAGTCCCCTCCACCGAAGTGACCAATAATTAAGTAGACCAAGTGAAGAGCAACCAGTTCATGGCTTCCTACATGTACAACTTATGTTGCTCTGATTTGAAGTTCTTTCACAGAAAGGGCAACTTTCTTCAGGAAACATGCTGCATCTTTCCAGACTTTGAGCTGTGGTATAATCTTCATGCCAGGACATGTGATTTTTCAGAATGTGTTTTTTAGACCAAAAGGTCCTGGTTAATCTTCCATTTACACTACTGGAAGCCTTTTGCTCTGAATGGAGCTACTATGATTTATAATGTGCCCTTGGATAGAGACGAGCAAGGCCACATACTACCTTTCTGCATGAGGTTCTGTGGCCAGTTTGCTGTGCAGATGCAGCATGAGTTCACCTGCAGGCTGGAACAAACATGCGCCTTTTATTTCTCTATGGCTACTAAACAATGTGCACCTTTTATTTCTTTAACTATGGCCACTAAGCTATCTGAATGGTGATTAAAAAACAAGTCTGAGTTTTGTGGGCAGGTTTGAAGAGGGTTTTGTTCTTCAAGGCACTGCTACACAATGATTGGCAATCCTAGAACTATTAATACCTGTCCTATATATTAGTACTTACCTGTACATGGAATGAATTACATGATGGTCACGTATACTTGACTGGCCATAGAAAGCTGAAGGTCTGAGTCTGTCTCACAGTCTGGAACCTCTGTGTACAGAGAGTCAAAGTATTTCTAGCCTGAAATTTATCCCATGAAGGCAGTCTTTCTTAAGGATAGGAGTAATAAAACTAATAACAAAATCATTGTAAGAGATCAATTACACTGTGTACAGTGGGTTCTGGAAACTTGTCTGGGACTGTTAATCAGGTTTCTGAGAATGACATTAATGCAGGATCTAGAAAAATTGTGGTACAGTTTAATTATTATTTAATTAATTTATTTTAATTAGTATAGTCTAATTAATTTAATTATTAATTATTTAATTTCTGCCTTTGAAAAATTGCTCTGAAGGTGAGGGCTAGAGATTTCTTAATGATGCTAGAGCTTAATACAATTAATGCACATGGGTGGAAGAATGTCGTCTTAGAGCTCTATTTGCCATTAGCTACGAAAGCACTTTGTGAAAGAAATGAAATAAAATAGTTACATCAACTATAAAATTAAACTGGAGTTCCCAAACTTCTTCTGAGATACTGAGATGGAGCCTGACTTCTGCTTTATGTAGATGGGCAGTTCACTTCATTATTTGATTAGCACAATATCCCCAACCATATATAATTTTTTATATTGCTGCCTCCCTGACCTGACTGTACTTCTCACTGGCAGAAGCAGAATGCAGATGGCCTTCATCTTCTCAAACTTTTAGTGATGATTCTGCTGACAACAAAGTAGCAACAATAAAATGATAACCATAGATATTTGTCTGCTATGGTGTGGAGAATGAAATTGAACAAGATCAAAAAAATAACAAATAACTTTCATAAAAGCAATATGTTCATTAAAAAAACTAAAACACATTAAAGACTTGCAAGACACAAAAATATTAATATTTATCTTTCAGATGTTGGATCTATTATTGTTTTATTTTAATAGACTGTAGTTGATAAAGGTTCACATTCTGTCTCATATTTTTAACATATGCACGCTTAAGTAACAGCTTTTGCAGTATTTGCAGAAATTGTTTTGCTTTAAGTCCATGTACATCCCTTTCATGTGAACAATATTCTTACTCTTCAGTGAAAGAACAATTTCAAAGCTACAAAGAACAGCCCAGCAGCCAGCTCTCAAGCTGTTTTCTGCGCATCCTTTCCACCCAGCTTGCTGACCTGGTAAGAAGGGCTTTAAACTAGCAATGATATGGAGGGAGAAAATTATCAGAAGCCCTAGCGGAAGTGATGGAAAGGACTGGAGTGATGTGAAAGGACCTCAAGTGATGTGACAGAAAGAGATCACAGAATCAGGAAAACAGGGCTGAAGGCCACCTCTAGTGCTTGCATAGAAGCAAGGAAATGTCTAAAAGGCACCATTTTGGGGAAGTTCCTAAAATTCTTTCTAGGAAATCAACTTCTGTTGCTCATGCTGGAATGTCTCTCTAAAGCACCTGTGAACTCATATACATAGCAAGGGTAATAAACAAAATGAATTCTAGATCTCTCTGCAGCTGCAGGACCTTAATATTCTTGGGGTCATGTAGATGTGGTAGGATGGCTCCCATGACTGAAGTGTTGCAGTGAAGGAATGCAAACTTCCTGGAGGCCAGAAAGATGAGGAAGGGGAGATTTCCCTTCATGTGAGAGAGCATCTGGAGAGCATAGAGCTTTTCCTGGAGATGGATGCTGAACAAAGTAAAAGCTTCTGAGTAAGGATTTAAAAACAGACTGGCATTAATGGCATCACAGTGGGTATCTGCTATGGGCAGACATACTAATGGGAAAGGAGAGATTCCTTGTGGATGTGATGGTTGACAGGAGTGTTGAATGCAGTGACCGTGAGATGTTGGAGATCAGACCCTGAGAAAAGGAAACTGGGAAAAAAAACAAGATCCCAGTGCTGGATTTCAAGCGAGCAGACTTTGGCCTCTTTAGGGATCTACTTGGTACAGTCCTGCAGGATAAGGGCTTGAGGAGAGAAGGGGGCCAAGAAGGCTGCTTTATAGTCAAGAATCTCCTTGTCCAAGTTCAATAGTAGTCCATCCTAGTGATGAACAACATGCTCCTGACAAAACAAAACAGAAAAAAAAATTATGGAAAACCTCAGGAGGTGAAAGCAGGGGCAGGTAACCTGGGAATAATACAGAGATGTTATCTGAGCATACAAAAATGTGGCTAGGAAATACAAAGCCAAAGTGAGATTGGATCTGGCCAGGGATGTCAAAGGCAGCAAGAAGGGATTTTGTAAGGACATAGATGACAAAATGAAAATTTGGGAAAATATGAGCCTATTGATGAATGGGACAGAGGTACTGATTACACAGGTACTCCATGTGTTCTTCGTCTCCGTCTTTTTTAGGAAGATCGCTCTTCAGAGATCCCAGGCCCCAGAGAACAAAGAAGACTGGAGCAAGAAAAATGTACTTTTAGTGAAAGAGTATCATACCAGAGAATAGAATGACACATACAAAAGTTCATGGATTGTGATGGGATGCACCTACAAGCACTGAGGGAGCAGGCTATCATTGTGAGGCCACTCTCAATAATCTTTGATTGATTGTGGTAACTCTAAGCACTGAGGAAAACATCAAATATCACTCCTATCTTCAAGAAGAGCAAGGAAGAGGACCCAGGGAACTGCAGGCCACTCTTACTTTGAGCCTTGGAACGGTTATTGAGCAGCTAATCCTGGAAATTATTTCCAGGCCCATGAAGGACAAGACAGTTGTCAGGAGTAGTCTGTATGG
The DNA here is from genome assembly GCA_013399945.1 of Ploceus nigricollis. Taxonomy (NCBI): domain Eukaryota; kingdom Metazoa; phylum Chordata; class Aves; order Passeriformes; family Ploceidae; genus Ploceus; species Ploceus nigricollis. Next base: position 54,459 of record VXBC01002944.1, read on the forward strand.
CTTCACCAAAGAAAAGTCATGCTTGTTCAACCTGACAACCTTCTACATTAAAATGAGTGGTCTTGTAGGTGAGGAGAAAGCAGTGGATGTTTCCTACCTGGATTCAGCAAGACTTCTGGCTGAATGTCTCCCGTGAGGTCCTTATACAGAAGATGTTAAGTAGGGGTTGGATAGGGAGATGGTGAGGTAGATTGGAAACCAGCTGAATATCTGTGCCCTGAGCATGGTAATTAGTGTCATGAGCCTGAGCTGGAGGCCAGTAACTAGCAGTGTACCTCAGACATCTATACAGGATCCAATCCTGTTTAACATCTTCATTAATGACCTGTATGATGGGGCAGAACATAGTCTCAGCAAGTTTGCTGGTGACACAAAAGTGGGAGGAATAGCTGATAGACCAGAGGGTTTTGCTGCTACGTGCAGGGACCTTGACAGGCTGGAGAGATGGGCTGACCTCATGAAATTCAACAATGGGAAGTGCAAAGTCCTGCATCTGGCAGAAAACAACCCCTCACGGCAGTACATGCTGGGGGCCACCCAGATGGAAAGGAATTGGCAAAAAAGGACTTAGGGGTCCTGATGGACACCATATTGGACATGAGCCAATGGTGTACCCTTGTGGCAAAGAAGGCTAATGGTATCCTTATCTGACTTAGGCCAAGAAATGCCAGCAGGTTGAGGGAGGTGCTCCTTCCCCTTTACTGAGCACTGGTAAGACCACGTCTGGATTGCTGTGTTCAGTTCTGGACTCCAGACTGCAAAGACTCCAGTAAAGAGCCACAGATATGATTAAGGGGCTGAAGAATCTCTCCTATGAAGAAAAGGATGAAAGAGATGGGACTGATCAGCCTGGAGAAAAGAAGACTCAGAGAGAATTTTATGTATCTATCTAAATATCTGAAGGGAGAGTGCAAAGATGTGGGAGCCAGGCCTACAGGAACCAGGCTCAGTTGTGCCCATGACAGGACCATAGGCAATGAACACAAAGTGGAACACAAGAAGTTCCCTCTGAACATCAGGAAGCACTTTTTGACTATGAGCATGGCCACAGGCTGCTCAGGGAGAATGTGGAGTCTCTGTTCCTGGAGATATTTAAAAGCCACATGGACTTAGTCCTGGGCAACCAGCTCTAGGTGGTCCTGCAGGAGGCTTGGACCAGATGACCTCCAGAAGTCCATTCCAACTTCAACCACTCTGATTCTGTGTGAGCCCTGTGAACTTCCTAGTCAACACTAGAGACAGATTTCTTCTGAGAACAAGAGACGTTTTCCATATGAGCTCTTGGCCTTTATAGTCTATGAAAACAAAATTCTATTTTATTTTTCATGTCTAGTAATGGTCAGCAGCATTTCTTTTTGCTTCTTCTGAACTTTCATTCTATGACAAATAGACAAAATTTTTTCCCTTCACACTTCCTTAACGCTAGTGCCATCTGAACCATTCACACAATTCCTTTCTAATCCTACACAGAACTCTTCTGCCTATCCATTAAAGGTGTATGCTTTACTGCCTATCCTACCTATTTCTTTTGTTAAATCTGAGTAAATTGATTCCAGCATAACTTTAACCCTTGCATTACACTTTCATCAAAACTAAAGACTGTCAACTGCAAGCAACACTTCTCATTTGTCACAGTTAATGAAACAAAGGATTGTACTTTTATGAGCCAGAACACTATTCAATCACTCCAGAAAATGGTAAATAAAAACACCTTTAGTAATTTTGAAGGCAAGACATTTAATTAATCTTTGAGTCACATCTCAGATTTATGGTTTTCAAGATATAAATAAAACTAAAAACATACAAAACCTCAGCAGCTAATTTAGTGATTTCATAACAGCAAGTCAGAGGGAAAAGTGAAAACAGGTAAAGTATAATTGATATATCCTAGCTCTTACAGCCCAGGAGATATGCTAAGCAGAGAGGTATTCAAGGAGACAACCAAAAAAATTAAAGGAGAATATGCCAAGATAATCTGATTGAAAGGTGCATAAGTGCATATATTTCTATATAAAACTTACATTCTGCCTTCTTTATGTGAAGGCTTTGAAATTTGAGTTGAACTTAAATTTAGTGAAAGAGGAGGAACATTTCCATCTCTTTGAGGGATGGAACAGAGGAGACAAGAATATCTAATTTTTATCCACACTTTAGCTGGCAGAAGAATGTAGACTTATTGATTACAATCAAAACAGAAAAAAAAATAATTCTCTTTGCTCCATTAGTTACATTTCCAATCCAACTGGCAGATTGGCAGATAATACTAAGGCACTTGTTATAAGAAGTTTTTAAATAAATTGCAATGCTTTAGATCTCCAATAGGTCTTTAAGCACTAGCTGAAGCATTCCTGTAGTAATAAGGGGGATTACATACCAGTGTTCTAATTTTGCACCACTTTTATATGGCAATGACTCCACTAACTCAACTGCCATATTTAGAGAGGATAGATTCAAAGGTGTTTTTCTTGGAGAAAAAAGATATACTAAATATGATCCCAAATTCTGTCAGGAGTATTCAATTTATAACAGTAAATGTGGTACACATTTGCCTTTTTCTCTCTAAATTCTAAACTAATGGTATTTTTTGACACTTTGGCTCTCAATAGATATCCTTCTGGACATAGCTCCTACATGCAGTAGTAAGTTGCATTTTACTGAAAACACTAACTCTTACATCTGGTAGGGAAACTGCACTTACTAAGAGCAATTCACATGAGCCAGAGCAAAGATGTATAACATACAGATTATTTGAACTAACCGGGCTCATTTTGGCAAAAGTGAATTAAGGAACACTTATGTGTTCCTCCCCCAGGAACTGAGGAATCAGTGAACTACTTGAAAACAACACTTAAAAGCAGATGGAGAGAAATTATTGGAAGTAATCTCATCTACCACTACCACCGTAGCATCCTGTGCAGATGCCTACAGCCTTAAGTGAGACTTTTCAAAGAAGCAGAAGTGAGCTGGCCATCTGCTGCCCCATACAGTCCCTTGATTATTTTTCAACAATAACTGCTCACCATGCTCAGCTTCACAGTGGAGGTGACAAACCATTCTCCTAAGAGCCAAAATGGGTGATATCTCTCAATAATATTGCACTAATGAAGAGAGAACAGAAATTGAAATCCTTAAGGAACTGGAATGATCTTAAAGGATTTTAATTATACCAGTAAAACTGAAGTACTATGTTAAGATTGTACACTGTAATCTCTTTTCATTTTTATTGTGCTGCACTTTCAATACTATCTTCAGTGTACCATGATTGTTCAAAGCAGAAAAAGATTTGTATAATTATCACAAACTTTGTTTAGACAAGCCAGTAAGGCAACAACTGCACAATAAGTACACCCTAAACAAAAGCATTCTCCCTGATAAGCATGTGTGAATATGTGTGCATGTCTACAGATCAGATGGCAATATTTGCAAACTTGGATATTTAAACTTAAATTTAAGCTCCTGAGAAAGAAGCCACATTTTTGAAAGTGCCTACCTCCTATTCCTTGACAAATATGAAAGTTGGGCTTTTAAGTCAGGTAGGTAACTGAATCTCATGTTCAGATTCAGAATTTTGAACGTATTCAGGCAAGTAAAGGTACAAATATGCATTTGAGAGAATTTTGAGAATTTTTCTTGTGGATTGTCCAAATCTAAAGGTTTGTAAAAAAATCTAATTTTGAGTCATAATCACATGCCAGACATGCAATTAAGTCCTCCACTTAATCACTTGATTGAGTAAGTTTCCTCATGAGCAAGATCATCCTGCACCCTAGGTGGATTACAAATTTCTAAATACCAGTAGCAACTTGCACTCTCATGAAGTGCAAGATCACTCCACACTTTCATCTGGGTTTCCTGTTCCCTCTTCAAATTACAGGTACCTGATTTTATGTGTGCCATATTATCAGATCAAATGAAGATGCACATTGCCTTTGCTTCCTCAAGAAAGAGAAAGAAAGACAGAAAATACACATGCTCACTCTTCTTGAAAACTTTCAGTGATGAATGCAGAGTCTAAGTTGAGAGCTAGAGCGACCTAGCTAATAGGAAAAACTAGGAACAGGGACTTTAATGGAATTTGAATAAGTTTATATGTCTCTCTTCAGGTTTATACACTTCTCCTTCGCACCTAAACTTAATCTACACAAACAAGAACATTTTAGTTAAACTGTATTTTCAATCAGGAAGTATTTGCCATTTTTAAATATAGGTCTACCAGCTGACATGATTGGAATGAGCTGGCATAGAAATTTACCTTAGTGATTGGTAACTTTCTTCCTAACAGTTTTCTTTGGAACACTGAACAGAAAAACAGAAGATTGGCCTTTTTTCCTATGATTTATATGTGAAATTTACAGGGTGTGGAGAAACCACAGAAAAGTCTTGAAATTTCAAAATAAAGCAAATAGCCTGTTGTGTTATTTTTTTACAAATGATAATGTAAACCACATATAAACATAAGAAGATTTTTAAAAATATGTTACTTGGATGTGAACTTAGGAAACATTTAATGAGTCAAACTGAGGGGACTAGAACAGGTATTTCTTTTGTCTTCTCCAAATGTTTATTGTGTTGAAAATGGACAGTAGACCATATGTAGCTTTTTTGATGGGTAAAGCAACAAGGGAAAATGTGTAGCTGTCCCTAGTTAATTTTTATCAATCTTTCAGACATCCTATGCTTTTTAAATTATTTTTCTGCAAACATGAATGTGAACCTTCCACGTTTGTTGCCTAGCCTCCTGCATGCTGGTGAGAATCCAGTGAATACCCGTCCATGCAATGTTAAACCTGCCAGTCAGTGGTTGCTGAGTAACAGTCATACTTTCCCTATCCAGAGACATTGAATGGCAAGCATTATATCCCTCCCATCTTAATCTGTGAAGCAGCAGGTTGTATAGTCTATTTCTGGTTCTTACAAGTCCCCAGAACCTTTGCAATTCAGTAACCCAAAATTTAGAGATGTATGTAAATGAAACTCATTAGTTATAAGTGCTTACAACACTATCTTTGTTTTCCAAGGGAAATAAAACAGCTCACTAGATATATAGCATGGATTAGCATTATAACTTTGTGGAAACCTTATTTTTAAATTCCTGATAGTTGATTTGCTGAAGTTTCCCAAATGAAATCTACATTTCTGAAATTTGTTAATACTTTTGCCTCCACTCATTCCACTTCTGGCATTACAGATTTCTTTCAATTAACCCTTGCTGCTAATTCTGAAGAATTAATCATTAAAAGAATAATTCTAATAATCTTAAAATCATTAAGAGAATGACACTGAGATAAGGATGGACATTTGCATAAGCATACCTAAAAAGTGTGAAACTGTATTTCTGTTCCTTTGCTGGATGAAACTAAAATATATGTAAGTCCAGTAAGTCAGCTGAATACAATATCAAGGTAATTCAGTTATATAGTTAAAAATCTGTTAGTGATCTAACAAAGATCAATCTTACAGCCTATTGGTTCTCAAGACAACTGAAACTAGTTGGATAATATGAACATTTTAAATCATTCTGCAGAAAAAAAATTGGGATAAGATTTAGATAATTTGTAGTAGAAAAACTGAAGACCTGGTGATAGTGTACTTGATCCTCAGTGGCAGTGTATAAAAAATAGTGTTAGATTACATAGTTGTGTAAGCAAAGATCATTCATTCATATTAATATAGTTTTATACTAATTTTTTGTTGGCATATTTTATGTATCTTCTCCAAAAAAATTCAGTAGGCTATTAAAATATTTGAGTGTAAAAGGTAAGTGTTTTAACAGAAGAAATGTAACTTCATATTTATAACTCCATATTCAGCTGATAGGAGATTTTTCATTTTCCCTCCCATTTTTCATAAAAATTGAATACCCAGTTTATTGATTTTACAGTTTTAAAAGAAAAGCTGCTTCAATTCTCTGTGGAAAGATACAAGTGATGGCAAATGTCAAGACTTTTAGAGACTTGGTTTGAATAATATTATATTAGTCTGATGGGAAGCCTGCTTCTGAGACCTGGGTAAATGTTATTGTGAGGCGTGTCATTATGCTGTAATAATATCCCCAATATACTTAGAACACCATAAATACTTTGAAGAGGGAAGGAATTTCCATCAGAAAAAAAAAAAAAAAAAAAAGCTTTGCCTACTCAGAGGGAGATAAATGTCAATTTCACCTCTTTACCTGGCCTTTACAAAAGGTTGCTGTTAAAGGGAAATGTGCACAGCTTGTGCATATCAATGCCAACCCACAGAAGCAGTGATTGAAATCACAGATGAGGAAAACTTTACAGTGTGCAAGCTTAAAATGAGGGTCTCCACACCCCCTGCTCCCCTTGTGTAGCCTTCAGCTGGCTGCCAAGATGGGAAGGGAAAGGGCATGGAGGTGGCTTTGCTCTGCATTCCTGGGGCCTGTCATATTAGGCAAGTTGCTTCTACTCTTTTGCCTGTTACCCTCTAGAGTCACAAGCGTGGTTTAGATGATTCTGCTTTCTGCCTTTGCTCTTCTGTTTGAAAATATCAGAATATTTAGGTTGGCAGCACCACCTTTTGCAGTTTGATCTGGAAATATCCCAGTACTAATGCTTTATTTGAAACTGTCCATTTCTCTAGACAAGTGATTAAGCAAGACTCTATTTTTATTTAAAAAAGGAGAAAAGCAACAATAAACCTATAGCTTTCTTGTCTTAGTGTTGTGTTCTGGAAGAATTCCAGAGGCTCTGAAACTAAAGGCAAATACCTCCAGGCTCCTATTTTGCTTTTTCGATTGCCTTAATCCCAATATCTGTCTGAAGAGATTGACTTTCAAGTCTCAAACATTTAAAATAAGCAATTTGGACAAATATTTGTACAGAACATGGAGAATGGACAGCAAAAAGCTGAATCAAAAGACAGTCAAGTTGTAATACTTAGCAAGATACTATGAGATAAAAAAGTCTTCAATGACTTTTCACTGCAGCAGCCACAGAAGGAATCCCTTCAACATTTATCAAACCCAAAAGCAGGATGAAGAATAGGATAAAACATGCCTATTTCTTCCTCCACTGAGAGAGGGAACTGGAAAATCTATGACCTCTTGCACTATATGGTCAAAAAGTGGGCAGAGAGAACACAGCTGATACAGACTAGAAAAAATCTGCACATCTTTCATGTTCCAAATGCTCCTGGAGGCCCAAGGAAAGATTGTTATAAGCATGATGCAAAGATGCTCATGAAAGCAAACATAAATAGAAAAGGATACGAAATTGATATGTTTACAGTGTTTTCAAATCTAGTGGTGAATTGAAGCATGTCAGATTAATGCACTTTTGTTCTGTGTCTATATAGTTGTTGAACACAAATGTGCATTGACATTGCAACACAAGCTGATCCCTTTTATATTTCTTGCATGTCCTTCTCATGTATAGATGCACCTAAGCTCTCTCTGCCTATCCTAGCCTCTCTTCTGGAAATAGGAAAGTACACTAGCAAGTATTGACACTGTCTGAAAGTGAGCCAGATGTGTCCAGATGTAGTTTAACCATTACCTCGAAATGGTGCCCAAGTGCCCTGAGCACTAGAGCTTTTAAAAAAGTAATGGTACCATTGTGTCAAGAACTTCATAGTAAGATACTGACTTGGCTAACTCATTTCTATGTCTAAATTCACCCTTTGCTGTCACACAGAGCTCTTCATGTTTTTATAGTCCCTACTGGATCCAGTACAGTTATTTTTTCATCCCTGTTGTTTGAAAAAACATTTGTGATTAGAAAATTCCAAGTATTCCAGCTTTTACTCTCATATTTACATATATATGTATTCATTTTTAAAATTTTAAATAGCCCTTTGCCAGGTTTCTATTCTTCCCTTAATATGGATTCTTCATTATCCATATTATTCCGATAACCCTTTTTTGTTTCCATTTCAGTTTAAGACACATTTCTGTGAATACAAATTACTAGAACTATGTGAAATATTGTACCCTGGCTCATACTGGTGCCTTGCATAATGTAGAAGGCAGGACTTGTTTTTTCCTCTTTCTACTGCTGCATCACACTGGAAGCTTCCTGTCATCCTTTGGTTGGCTATTTTATTCTGTTTCATATTGCTTCTCTTTCACTTCTAGCTGACAAAAATCTACTTTTTAGGAAATGCTTTCGTCAATAGTACAATATTTTTCGTTAGTAGTACAATACTTGTACTATGCAAATCCATTGCTGTGGCTCTATCTTAGAGGTGTCAGAGGTCAGGCTTTCTGTGCAGTTCGTCTTAAGCAGTATCTTAAATTAACATTCAACTAGAATCTCACACACCTTGTTCTCTCACTAATGACAATACTATGCAGTATCAGTCCCTAAGACTGATGGGTAAGAAACGTCACTGATGATAATTGCATCTTGGGGACTTCCTTTTCAGTATGTGCACATTTTAGCTTTCTGCTTAGTTTTTGATTTACCAAACTTCCAGTTCATATATTAACACTCTTCCTGAGTTCCTTAAACAGTAAATTCCTGTGTGGTAAAGTACTGAATGATTTACCATAATCTGTACTCTTGGAAACATGACATTTATCTTACAAGAAAGTTATTTTGTTGAATGTAAATTGCATCAGTCTAACCTAGTATGCACCTCTGTTGAAGAAAACCCCCTTACAGTTTAGCTCTCTTTCCATTGGCCTTCACAGCTTTTTGTTCTTTGACTTTGAAAATACACGCTAAGGGCTCCTGTAGGAGTGACCAAACTGATGGGAATGCAGCCACCTAGATCACTTCACCAATTCCTCCCCAAAATCTTTCTGTAATTAGATATGCTATCTCTAGTCCAAGGCCAGGTTCTCTCATCTTTCCACCATATATTTCCAAACTGATAAAATCATTAAAAATGTCTGCTACTCAACTTGCATTTTCATGTTTAATTCTTCTAGTGTTTTAGCTGGTCCCTTTTTCCCTCCGATTCCTTTTTCATTTCTTTCACAAAGTCTGCAGCCCAAACACTGCTGTTACTTTGAATATGGTAATGGAAATACCATTCCTACTTTCATTCCTGATTAGATATCCTGTTATTACCCTCATCATCTTAATTTCTACTGAGAACTAAAGTATCAATTTAGTATGTAGGAGATCCCCTTTTTCACCTTTAATCATCCTTCTCTTCTCAGCCTGTCTTTTTTACCTTGCCCCTCTCTTGTATAGCAGGTGAGTACTTCATTAGTATTTGTGTTTGCATTTTCCTTCCAAGGTAAAGCTTAGTTATACTGATTTTTTCCTAATATACAAATTAGAGCCCTCTTATTTTATCATTCTCTCTTTGTGGTCCAATTCTATTTGTCCTTTTAACATCCTGTCTGAGGTTTTAATTTATTTTAGTAGGTCTGTTGCCCATTCCAAACAATCTTTTTCTCCTTACTTGTAAGTCTGTCTCTGGTTAGCAGTGGTGCTCAGGTACTTCTGATTCTACTAAAAACCGTAAGCTGTTCTTCCTCGTAAATCTACCACTTTATAGATAGATTCTCAAGACTTCTCCCTGCTGTAAACTCAGTTTTGTCATATGTAACCCAAAGTGATAGTCATATATAACCTATATATATAGTCATATATAACCCAAAGTGATTTGATTCAGTTGCTTCTGTCCAGTGTTATCTTTTAGAAAAAGGTCTTTTATAGGGTGGACATTGCTTTCCAAAATAAATTTCAGTATGAAATCGTATTAGCTCATTGTGGTGGGTTGACTTCAGCCAGCAGCTAAGCATCCATGCCCTCACCATTTTGAATGGTATGGAATATGCCTTTGGCCATTTTTTGTCAGCTGTGTTGGCTGCATGCCCTCCCAGCTTCTTGACTATCTCTTGCCCTATTCACTTGTGCATGCAGAGCATAAAAAAAAAACCCCTTGACACTGTGCAAGGGCTGCTCAGCAATAGACAAAACACTGGTGTGTTATGTTGGTTCAGACACAAAGCCAAAACAGCACCACATGGGCTCTTATGAAGAAAATTAACTCTATCCCAGCTAGAACCATCATATTAATTCAGTAACAGAGAAATCAACCAGCCGTCACATTCAAAATTTATCATAGCATGTTCATGACTTTTTAGAATTTCCATCTCCCAGATCTATCTGTTATGTGATACTCATGACCTCTGTTTTTTAAGTTGTACATTCTGTGTGGATAATGAAGAAGAACAGAAAGAAGTAAAATCCTAAGTGCCCCAAATCTTAAGGCAAATGTTAAAAATTATTATCTGGAGAATTTTTAATATATAAGTTTTCTAACCTGTCTCATGTTGTGGGTCCTTGAATTTTAGGCATATGACTTTGCACAGGGGTCATTTTAGCCCTGCATCATTTCACATTTTATTTTCTTTCATTGTAATCTGTACAAGACTATTCTATTGGACAGCAGCTTCTTTTGATTCTTCAACAAAAGCAGGTCGTGTAGGATTGGACATAACTGTGATCACGGTGACATGCCAAGGCAGATGTGCTTTGCAACATTACGCTAAGAGCTAAAGAGTTCCCTCAGATGAATATTTAAGCATTAGACCAACAGGTTGTCAGTATTATTTTGGTAGTAAAAAGAATAAGGAGGAAACCTATCTATAATAACAAACTTGGCTGTGACAACTATGTTAAGAAATGCATCTTGTTACAACTAAAAAGGACATGGCATGTCACTCGTTTTGCACCATAATTTAAAAATCTTTTCTTTTCCTTTGAACCCCTCTAACTCAGCATTGTATATGCTGATTCATAAAAGTTTCCTCTCTGTTACGAGTTTTTATCTTGATTTCCCTTTGTGATTTATAATATTGTCCTTCTTTTTTCAAGGACATTACTCATACCTTGAAGGCCAAGGTTATCTGTGCCATCTGGATGATCTGTGTTTCTCTGATGTTGAGGGCCCTGCACACGCTCCTGAATTGTGTAGGACCAAGAAAATTCACTATCGCTTTTCTACCTGAACCATTTCTGTAATGGTCAAAGATATACCTTTGTTATATTTATATTAATGAATCATTCATATTGGAAAAGACATTGAAGATCATCTATTCCAACCTTTGGCAAAACACTGAATGTCAATGTCAATTAAACCATAGCACTACGTGCCATGTCCAGCACTTCCAGGGATGGTGACTCCACCACCTCCCTGGTCAGCCTGTTTCAATGCTTGGCAAACTTTTCACTAAAGAAGTTCTTTGCAATGTCTAATCTGAAGGTCCCCTGGTGAATTTTTAAGCCATTTCCTCTTCATCTGTCACTAGTTGCCTGGGAGGACAACCCCGAGCCAGGGGGCTTTCTGAACTTTAAATTATCATTAAATTCTATCATTATTTGTAAAGTTGAAATTCTTAGGAATTTTATAGATCTCAGTGATAATAATGTGGAAATTTTCCAGATCTTTATGGCATCCTTTTGTCTCCATCACGTGTGTTCACACATGCACACAGACTTATTCATGTTTCAAATATCCTCAGCAGCACTAAACCCAAATAGCAGTGGTGCATATCCTGTTTTTTCTAGCTGTTCCTGTAGAATAAATAATACTAAAGAATAGACATGGAGCTCAGAACAGCAAATGAAGATGGTACAAAGACAAATGGCAGAAAGCTGGCATGAGCTTGTGAGAAACAAAAAAAATATCAACCTTAAGACATCTGATGGGAGTTCTGTGTTCTGTTGCCCTTGATTGCATGGAGTCTTAATGACACTTGAGAGATTAATCACATTTCTCTTACTCCAACTCAGAGATTAATCACATTTCTCTTACTCCAACTCACCCCACTCATTTCAACAAGATTGCTTTGGGATTCATTACTATTCAATATAAGGAGTATTCCAATTTTGCTGTAATTTAATAACCATTTAGTTACAAGCATGCATTTTGAATGATAGATATGGATATCCTTTTCTAAATTTACACCGAGAACATTTCATTTCATAGTGATAATTTCATTTCTTTATAATATTAATTTTGACCATATTAATTTGATAATATCCGCTAGCAAAACCATTCATGCTGTGGAAATAGTAGAAAAATAAAGATTGATTTGAATCAATGAGCTATACATTCTTAATGTGTAGTATTACATTTACCTGCTTTGGCAACCTCTTGTCTACTAGTCAGAACCAGAATCTGAGTTTAAATATAAAGAGACTGGTGTTCTTTCCTACTGCCACAGAGATGGCAAGTCCTGTCCTGCCACTGATTTTGAAGTAGACCTCTCCAATAAATATATTATGTGAAAATCAGTGCTGTATATATGAGAAGAAATTCTAATGGACTCCAGTCTCGTAATTGTAGCTTGCCACATGAACTTTTTCTTTGAACTTCATGCCAGCCTCATTTAATTTACAAGAACAATGAAAAGAAGGTATAATCCATCATAGATGACAGCCATTTGTTTCAAATCAAATTTCTCTAATTTTAGAAGTAAGCCTAAATGCTGAAATAAATGAAAACAGTGATTTTTTTTTAAAAGTGGTTAAGATTCTGCAAAGCTAATAATTTCACATTTTTTTTCAGTTTCTGGAAAACTGATTTCAAAAAAAGATGAGGCCAGATGACTTAATGTAATTCTCAGTGAGACAATTTACTAAGGTCAAGATATTACACTTTTTTCGCAGCCAGGTCAGATGTAGAATTGTGGATGCCAGCCTGGTCAGGGAGAAGAGAAACGGCAATCGTTTCTCACAGTGGCTTGTGAGAATTCTTAGGGAGTTGTAGGAATGTGATAACTTGTTAGTCTAAACAATCTGCAGGTGGTGTTTTTCTACTTTGTTTTCTGTTCTTCTCAAGGATGGTTCTGAAAGAAAGATGTTTTTCTTAACTAACCAATCAAATAGAATGTATCGTATAGGTCTATAAAAACTGAACTCTCTGTCCTAGTAAAGCCTTCTTTTTCCTCCTTTACCCTGTGTCACTCATCTGTTCTTGTATCACCGGGGCACAAGGGTGACATCAAATTATGATGACTTAATGCTCTTTATGTCACTATTTATCTCCTCACTTCAAAGAGCATAACATGCAATAAAATCACAGACAACCTGTCTGAATAAATAATTCATCTTGCAGCCATGCATTCTGAAAATAAATTATAATTCCTGTAGAGTTTCCTACCTATGATTTTGTGTTGTCATTTATTAATACTTTGCTTCTAAGGTAATCCATATGCAAATGAAACAATAAACAGCCTTGTCTTCCACAGGAACATATCAAAGTAAATCCTCAGAGAGTCATGTTCTACTGCTTGAGAAAACAGCCCTGAGTCAGCATTTCCTCCTCTCCTTTCCCCCCACCTCCCCTCCCTTGCTCACGCGGGCAGGAAATGAAAACAATTTCAGCATATTATACAAAATGTGTAGAATTTATGTGATTATTTCAGTCTCGCTGTATATCAGCCATCAAAGTGTATTGATACCATCAACAGACATTTCCTAAGCTATTCAAAAAATTATCACCTGTCTTCCCCACTTTCAATCTGAGGAGACATTAGGCTAGGCATGGAAAAAAAAATGGACTGCACTTTCTAGAAAGACAGGTTTGTCTGGTTTAGTTGTCTGAGAGTTCCCCATTAGGTTAACTTACATGCTCCCTTATGTTGCTTTTCTGTTAGGATATCTGCTGTATCCCAGAAGGCAGGAGAGTAAAGCAGATAGCATCTACTTTTGACTCAATGGCCAAATTGAGAGGCAACATATAAGTGGATGCAAGATCTGTATCAGTGAGTGGATGCAAGGCTTAGGGATTCTTACCCATCCCAGGCAAGTTTAAGCTAGTTTAATTTAAATGCCAAGTGTGGCAGAAGAAGGTGCTATATCAGGTAAGATTCCCTGGGATTAACTGAGGCCTGATCCAAAATTCAAAGGCTTTGAAGCAGATCTTGGATTCCCACCTGAATCTAGTGATGTGGTTAACTGCCAAAACTGGTGTGCTGTCATTGCTGGGTGATATTTTAAGATGTGGTCAANTTGGCACTCAGGCTTTAAAATATCACTCACACTGCATACTATGTTCTGCTAAAAAAAAAGCAATGCTCAAGTATATGAATGAATTTTACACAAAATAACCCATTCAAAATTTTTTCTCTTCTCTTTTTGCAAGTTCCTCTCACTGTGCCACTATTTGTTTTGGAGGTTGAATATTTTTAAGTACAAGTGAAGACTAGCATGGATGACAGAACTTACAGCTTTCCACATGTCTCTACCAAGATATCACATTCTTGTGATAACAGTCAAGTTCCTCTGCCCATGTTACCTGGAGTGGTTCCTAAGATTTTCAGCAAGGTTGCCAATTAGAAGGAATTGTGACATTTTGTTCATGCGTGTGATACAAGACTTGCTGACTAGGAGTTGCTGAAACCACCACCTCATTTCACAATATTTAAACAGTAAATTACCATACTTAGCATTTTTGTCAGCAAGCTGAAGAATTAATTGATCGATTGATTGCTTGTGTACCTCCTGCTTAGTGATTATTTTCAGCCATAACTGTTCAGCCTGTTAGGGGGTGAAAGCTGCTTTTAATTTACAAGGATGTCAAGACACTTGTAGACAAAGTGCTCCGGTAAAACTGGCCTTGCTCATCTTGAGTGATGCACTTGTACTCTCTCAGACCTCCTGGGTACAATGATTAATGCACAGGCCGTGTGAAAAAAAAAAGGCATGGCAGGAAAAGAATAGGGAAAATAATGAAGAAAAGTGCTGGCAGAAACAAAAGTGAGAATGAAAAACTCTGGAACCTGGCTTGTGCTCTGCATGAAAAATATTTTTACCCTTTATTGCACCTATGAAAATGCAAGAGGATGGCAACAATGCTATGTGGTGAAGGGGTAGTGCTCATGGAATAGAAGGTGGTCTTAGGGGGAGCAGATAGGACTATCAAAGTATATCGAAAAGTAGAGCATTCCTCATATCACTTGATGCTGAGCTCTCAGTACTGATGGTGTATACACATTAAAATCATGTTGCATATGTTATACTGATGATGCAGAAAAATAGAGTCTATCAGTGGGAGAGTTTTTTCTCAATCATTTGCTCTGTGGCACTCTGCCAGTGGCCTGATTGCTGACCAAACCCCACTATCCTTAAAGATATTTTCAATATTGATGGCTTCTTCTTCTGGATGAAAGTGGCTAACACATACATTCATTTCTATGGTTTTGTTGTTTGGGGTTTTTTTCTTCTCTCTTCCTAGGCCACATGTAACCCTGTTTTTTTCTCTCTTAGCAATGCTGCAATGGGAAGAACTTTAAGGCTTATTTTTAACATATCAATCCTCAAAATATGCTCATCTCTAACCACATATTAGTAAGAATTGCTTGATTTTGCAAGTCTTCACATCTGAAAATATGCCATCTCCAGCTCCTTCCATGTTTTGCTTTTTTCAGTATAGATTACACAACTTTCTCCACAATGCATGGGCATTTTCCCCACAGTTTTTTTATTCCATTTTCACTTTTCTTCATTTTTTGGTAGCTCTTTTGATTGCCCACAGGACTCACTGATCACAACATTGCATTCAAAACACTAGAGGTTGCTAAAGCCTGTGTTTGTTCATTGAGTTTTCTCAAGTGAAACAACATGATAGATCTTACTGAAATGAAGTCATGAAAGGAAAATTCCTCCTATTCTCATACCTAAAGTAGCACAAGATAATTCATTCTCTGAGTTCTCTATCTCCTTGACTGTTAACAAAAGGCACAAGAAAAGATCCTGTTCCAGTGCATAAAAGGGCACCTATGATACATACAGGATATCTGGGATACAGAAAATTGAGGATAAATGCAGGATCAAGGATTTCATCTTTAGGGTCTATTTACACTTTGTCAGACATGAAAGTTTCTCGCTTAAGATTAGTTGGTTACCTTGTTTTAAAATACATGTTTAAGAACATTGCCAGAAAAAGAAAAAAAGGCAAATCCAAATTTTTAAAAGTGTGAGGTAGATTAAATTTTTTGTAAGAACAGATACACATACTGTATACATGAGATGGTGCCCCATGTCAGGCACATGATACTTCACTGGATAACTTTTTGAATCTTATATTGTAGGCTTTTCATTGGGTTGAAGAGTACCTGCTCCATAAACTGAACTATTTAGTGGTGATTTAAGTATGTCTACTACTCTCATACATGCAAGACCTTAGCTGAAAAAAGGCAGTAAATAATTTCCTATTACTGTTCTTCTGATTAGCAAAATCACTACTAATATGTTGCCTGGTAAAGGGAGACTGTACTGAAGCACTAGCCATGACCATAGTAATCAATTTTTACAGCCATTTGAGAAACCTAACTGGAATAGTGTTGCTTTTTAGCATCTCAGCTTCTGGAGTCAAGTTATTAGGTGAGGAACTCATATTATTTTCTTTTGAAGAAAAGACTGCTTATCCAAAAAAATTGTTATTTGACACATACCTGCCATGGCCTCCCAAATGAAAAACAAATAGATGCCCAGACAGGTTATTTTTAGTAACTGCATGGTTTCATATGCTCAATTTATAAGCAGTGAACACTTGGGGCCACCAATCTGTGAATAGTCTTTGGAGGAATTGCTTGGGCCCCTTTCCAACCTCTCTTCCTGACAGGAATTTCTATGAGGGGGGTAGGGAGTTTATAATGAACGTGCCCTGACATCTGGGCTGGGGAAGCTAACAGACTCCCTTTGTTCTCAGCAGTTCCAGTGGTTTCCAGTGCAGACCAACGTCCCTTAGAATACTCTTGTTTCAGGAAGGGAAAGCAAAGCCATGAGAAGAGATCCTGAATATGATAGCAAAAGCTGCCCCCTACTTCCAGGAGGGCATACACAGGGGAATGGAAGGGCCAGCTGGCATCAGATGGAATGTTGTCCAGCTTGTGTGAGCCCATCACATAGGTTCTGAGCAGCAGGAGGTTCTATATTTAGAGAGGGAGAATAATAGCCAAGACATGGTGCCTGATTCTTCTTCAAACTCAAGTCTACTTGCGTACATGAACAGACTCCCATTGATTTCAACAGATAAGACTCCACCATTTCAGCCCCAGTAGCGTAGCTGACTTCACAATACTAAGGGAAGTTTAGCCAAAGTAAAAAGCACACAGTTTTGTTCTATGTGCAACCAATGTTTTTAAAATCACAGACAGAAGAGCAACTGTCTCAGCACTTCTCTTCCTACAAAGGCCTGTTAACACATTTGTTAGCCTTTCCTGCTTGACTTACTAAGATCACTGAACTTTTTCTACAAAATTTATTTTGTAAATAAACTTTGTTACTATGGTTGGTCAGAGTTGAATGTCTGGTCAGAAACTAAAGCAAAGTTCTTTTGAAGGGTTATTCATTCTTTCCACTTTGAACCTATGTAGCTGGAGAAAGAAAAGCTGAAAGTATCTTGGGCTAAGCCCAACTTCTTGTGTTACAAGAGCTATGGAAAGAAGTGAAAGATTATTTACAGTGCAAATGAAAATCAATTTGAGCCTGTTCCTTGCTATTATGTGAAACAGACCCTGCCTTGTAATTCTGCTAATCTCTGTGTAGTCATAAAACAGAGATTTACCTCTCCACCAATTAACAGCTACAGATGTCAGACAGTTATGCTGAATGAGTGTGCTGCACCTTCATTAGTTTTCTTCTTTTGTCTGAGCTGCAAATTTTGAATGCTGCCCAGTTATCGAAACTCCGTTTAAAGAGCCTAAGATCAGAAACAAGCCCAGGGCAGCAACACAATATGATACTAGAACAAGTAAAGCATTTGTTGACTCATGACCCATCTAGATCAGAAGCCTCAAGAATGTTTTATGCTAAATAAATAAATAGATCTCTGAAGTTAACTGATTGCTCCATGCAGAGCAGACTCAACACTTAGTGTAATATTTGCCTGAACAGCAGAAAAACAGGCTGCCCTGCAGCTCTGCTCTTCCAGACAGAGGAGAATTCAAACACAGCTATGCCTACTCCCTACCACCTGCTCTCTTCACCTTCTCTGAAGAAGACATGTCAGCACAGGGCAGAAAGCACAGCCTTAGGCTTCTTTGAATTACAGAGATGACTAAACATTCCTCAGCTGGCTCAGGATTAGAGGGATGGACTTAGGTTGCTTAAAGCCACCTTTCTAACTACTTAACAAATTTTTTTCAGTTGGGTAGAAGGCAAAATAGATTTGGTAGAGAAACTTTCAATAAACACAGCTTGGGGTGCTCTCCCCTGATTCCTTATGTCATAATAGTGTACCTTCTGTGACCTGGCTGACAAGGAAATCTGGTGGTCCTGTGCATGTCTTAATATCTTCCCTTGCTAAGACTTCAACTGCTCTTCAATTCATGCTCTACTGATACCAGTTCTCAACTAAAACAGAGTGACCCCAACATTCATAGTAGTGATTTTAAATTAAAAAGCAATAGGATTGTGGTTGCTTTAGGGCACAGTTAATATGTTCTTAATTTGGAATACCAAGCATAGACTGCATACATCTGAAGCAAACAATGACAAGCCATTATAATCAAATGTAACTACAACATAGTGGCCTTGCTTATCTTGAAGTTCCCCACACTCATACATTTTACATATTGAAGACTTGACGTGAAAACCTACATTTCAGTGATAGAGGATGAGTCTCTGAGACAAAAAATCACACTTCTAGACACTGATTTCTAAACAATGGTGTAAAATATCTGACTTGCAGTCCTTCAGGGGTGTACTAGCTGCAAAACATTTCCTGTGCTGGCTCTAAGGAGAATGCAATGATTTTAGCAGTTTGTAACAGTTTCACCCACTTTGATATTGGTATAAGTAAGGAAGGTCAACTTTTTAGACTATGGTGAATTACTGATGAAGTAATTAGTAGAGATCGTTATGTTGGATTCTGTTACATGAACTGCAAACTGAAAATTCAATATAGAGCCATCATGATTATTTTAAAATTCTGAATCTGCTACTCAGAGTCCATCAGAATTGACTTCCAAGTAGGCATGACATTTCTTCATTGCTCTATGAGTCAGCATTTATCTCATAATCTTCAAAATGGTCTAGTCTTTTAAATTGTATTGCTACTAAGACCACTGTCCTTAGATGTCACTGTCTTTCCTGATGTACAGGCTTGGCACAATATGCTTTTTGTTGGTCTGATCACTCATATTGAATCCTTCTTTCTCTATATGCAGATCTTCAAAAAAAGCTGAAAAATTATTGCATTTAAGTTAGCACAACATCACTGATCAGTCAGAAATGGCCCCAAAGTGATTTTTTTGCCATTTTCATAAGACACTGTTAGCCATGATCTCCACTGGGCTGCACAAAGGCACTGGGCCTGCTCAGATTCTGCAGAAAGCATCCATGCATAGGGCCTCAGTGAAAAGCAGCAATTCCATCTATTACAAATTCATTACCAAGCACAGAGAACAGAGTAAGAATCTGAGATCTGTCTAGAGTGTAGTGGGCAGTGCCCTCTGCTTCCCAGGGAGCCTAGCTGCAGCCTGAGCTGGGAGATTACAGATAACAGACAGATTTCTGGGTAGTACCTGGGATTGTGTTTTGTGTAATGATAACTCTTAAAAATGTTGAAAGCATGAGAACAGTGCTTAGACCACTGCATCTGAGTGGGCCAATGTCAGAAACTAGGGGTGTGACAAGTAATTTTATGTGAACACACAATTCTTGAATTGCTGGAAAGTGCTCCATTTGGTACAGCACTTAACCCTGAAAGGCTGACACACATGGCCCAGCTCATCATGCCAGTAGGCCTGTCTCCACATAACCTCTATTCCCTGGAATGTGATGCATCTTCCAAACTTATACTTGGACTGGATGGTAGCAATTTTCAGAATGCAGATGATGGCACTGATGATGAATCTGACGTTTGCTACTCCAAAAAGATTTTAATGAAAATGTCAATGACCTTTGTCCATTTCCCGGGCAACTTCCAGAAAACAGGTAAGCATGAATCATGCTTCTATTCTCAGCGGTTGCATTAGGGATTAAAGGACTAAGCATGGGCAAGGAAAATAGCACTCCCTTTATGTTGTAACTGCACAAGTCCATGATTCCACTGTGTCCACAAATATCATGTGCAATACAAGCATTGAACTGTGCTTATTTGGGGATCCCTTGGCTTGAAGGGGAAATTTCTTTGACTGGAAGTGGGGTGCATTGGTTTCTCACCACCCAGCATAATATTGGTCTGCAAAGAATGACCATATTCACTTGATCAACTCACCCTCTCAAGGAGCATGTCTACACATCTTGTCATCTCCAGTCACCTGCCTTGTCCACATTGTAAATTCTTATTTGGCAGGCAGAGTGGCAGATCCCAGTAAGCTTTTAAAACCAAAAAGCCATCTACCTTGGAAATCATCACAACAAGGCAACAGACTTACATTCCTACGCATAAACATAAGCAGCCAACAAAATTAGTTAACTAAAGTGGACAAAATCTACTCTAGGATATGAGACATTAGTCCCTTGATGAATGCTGTTGTGCACACAAATTGTCATGCTAATTTGGAAAGGGTATGACTGGGAGTTCCCATGAAGTCAAGGTCAAACTTGCACTGCTACAGATTTTAGAATACTTACATCCAGTACTAAAGACCATAGATCCACAGTCTCATTACAGTTTTTCTTTGGAAATACGGAAATCCTGGAGAAGGAAACTAAACAGAACACAGATATCTTCATGTTGCAAACAAAAAAAAGAGTCTGATTTTTTTTAAAGAATGACTGTGAGTTCACATATACAACATATGCAGACAAACCTGCACACGTAAGCATGTCTTCACATGCTCATCGTTGCTAACAGTGATATCTTTAAGATACTGTCCTGAAGGTTCTGCAGCATTTAGAGCATATCTGACATCTGAACCTGGGCCAATAGAAACTCAGCTGGTGTATAAATAATACACTTTCCAAGACTAAACAAAATGTAAAGAGTGTTCCTCTCTTTCTGACAAATAGGCACATAAAACTTCTAAGCCTGTGGCAATGCTGTTCTCCAGAGTTCCCAATATGTAATTAAATTAACCAAATTGTTAAATGCATCATGTGCTAGGGCAGTATGCCTAGACAGAGTATTTTAGCAAGCTAATTAGATGTATGATAGGAAAGTGTTACATACATTTGTTCTGTAGGAATACGTTATTCATAACTATGCAAAAGCTGAATGGGTAGCTTTTAACCTGGCATTTCAAATTCACTCTTTTCAAAAGGGCAAAATTAAGACACTCTCCAATAGATGAAAAGGAAAGTAATGTGAAAGAGAGCATTAAAAGTTGGGAACCTAAGTAAGTCAGTAATATTCAAGTAGCTATGGACAAATCTTCAAGGACTGTTTGGTACCAGACCATATAAAATACCCAGACCTTAAAATTCTTGCTTTATGGCAATTTTCTTCTTTCCACAGCAGTCTCTCCCACTCCTTCCTATACCATCTTGACTTTCTCATTCTCTTTGAACTTAAGTAGAGCAAACAGCATCAAAGAGCTTGAGCAAGAGGTAACTGCCTAGATGTGGCACAGAAACAGTCAAAGGAGGCTCTGTAAGATCCCTAAGCACACCATGAGAGAGGTGTGCTAACAATATCCTCTTGAGATTTCTATGGGTCCTCTCAACACAGTTTAGGAACTCATAAATATAAGTACTTTTAAATTGTATGGGTAAAAATACCAGCTTTCTGGGCCAGACTCAATCTGTTTTCAATAAGAGAATGGCTATTTGGTAGGGTTCCTTGAGTTGTAGGAATTCTGTACCTGGACAGGTAAAAAGCATTGAGGGGCAAAAACCTGCTGATTTTGAGTAAATTTTTATCAGAAGCTGTGAAGCAGTAAAGTGTGTCTGTGTGTCCTTGTTCCTGATGTTTTCTATACAATTCAAAGCAGTGTAGGCCTCCAAAATAATCCTTTGAAAGAATTTTAATACAGTCTCTGTGGTCTTTACAGAGCACATTGGAAAAGACTATTAAAAGGTTGGATTACTATGAACACCCAGTCTCAAGTTAGGCAATCTGTTGCCTTGTGTTCTCTCCCATACCTGTAGCACAAGAGCCTATAAAGCAGCATGTCCAAATTTAGGCCTGTGCACCAAAATAAAATCTTCACCTTGCAAAAAAATATACAACTTCCACTGTGCCCCTTCATGCATGCCATGGCAAGCTGGGGGGGTAGTAATGTGCTCTAATAGGCACTCCCCAAAACTGCTACATGCTTTGTCTTTAGCCAAGGAACATTGAGAAAATGTGGCATTCTTTTCTCCCCTGGAAAACGTAATATTATGTCAGAGAACTTAATCTCCATCTTATCCTCCTAATATCAGTAATCTGCTGGTTTGACATCATAAGACAGGGATCTCGGTCAAAGAGATAACTGTATCCCCAATATGAGGAGTGCAGCCTGCAAGTCAGCACAATATCTGTGGTGCAGAGCAGAGCAGAGCCAGGCAAACGCAGCGCTTGGGTATGGACACTGAAAGCTGGAATGCTGCATGGAGCAGGTGGGCTCCATGAACCTTAAAAGTAAGGAGGAAGGGGCTAACAGATGATTTTCGGGAAGGTTTTTTTTTGCCTTTTTTTTT
>VXBC01002944.1:77090-127370 GCA_013399945.1 Ploceus nigricollis
GTTCCTTTTTTTTTTTTTTTTTTTTTTTGGTAATGGTGGTGGTGGTTTTGTTTTGATTTGGTTTTATGTTAGGTTTTCTTTTTTTTTGTTTATTTGTCCTCCTCCAAGGCAACTGGACAACTCAGAGAAACTTGGGAGTTTCTCTTGGGAGTTTGGGCGAACTTGGGAGTGTGTGTGAAGGGTGAAAAAGAAGCAGATAAAGAATGGGCTTCTGCCTCAGGTAGAAAAGATGTTGGTACCCTAGGGAATATGAGAGAAGAAATGTAAAAAAAAGACACAGTTGTGCAAAGCCTTGGAACTGAAACAAGCATGTAGCCATCTTTGACGCCTCAGGTAAGTGAAAATCAGTTCAAGTTCTTAGTGCAATAATGCCCTGCTCATGCTATGCATGCTGGCCCTGTCTTACAGTCATACCAAGATAGACACTGTGCCCTTTTGCTTCCAGGAAGCCCATTCATGTATATGGAATGATCTATATAATGAACATCTATATGTGCAAGTAACTGCTCACTCACAAATTCCATGTTAGAGAACTGTGCTCATTATTAACTAAGCAAGCACGGGTGGGCTTGACAGCTAGAAGGATGACAAAGTTTTCCGCATTGTGTTATATCACAAAAGGAGCATATTTCTCCAAAATTACTATCTATAGTTCTTAGCAACAGAATCCTTTTGAAAAATATATCAACAAAACTACAAGCTTGTTAAATATTACCTTTAAGCAATTTACTGTCTGGCATGAAGTCTGCTTTTTTGTTCTTGGCCACTTTAACGATGGGTTCTTCAAACAGCCAATGGTTATTCAGTGTTTTCTATGTAACTAGAGTTAAAGCTTAAAAAACAGTAATTCCTTTCATTCTCATGTTTTTAACTGAAATTTTATCTTTCAGGGAAAGCTGAAAATAGCCTTCAGGAAATGTCACAAAGAATTACCCTCTTCCGAAACTGATCAGTGGATTCCACACCTATTTTGGCAATAACACTACCTACTACAGTTAAAAAGCTGTCATTTACTCTAAATACAGCTTATTCCAATCCATTTAGGTAACTCAAGTGCCACTCATGTAATCTTGAAAAAAAAATTCATTTAATTTTATTTCAGTAGAACAAATGACAGTTATAAAAAACCCCAAAAAGTCTAAGCTAAGTAATTATTTGCAAAATTCAACAGACCTACTGTACATTAATAAATGGGCTAAAGACAATCAAACATTGTTTTTTGGGGAATAGTTAAGGAAATAATCTTCCATATTTGAAAATATAATCTGAGTAAAAAGAAGAAAAAATGTATTTTATATTCTACAGTAAAAATTTTGAAGTCATGGGTTTTTTTAGAACTATAAATAAAAAGCTGTCGTAATCATGCATTTATTTTATTATGTTGCTTCAAGGCAGAATATAGTTTCCAATTCTTTGTACATGTAAAAGTACATTCTTCATGTATGTTTAAATCTGAGTTCACTGCATTTAATCCTATATTTGTGAATAACCTGATGATTATATCTTAAGCTATAATAAAAATTGTAAATAATTTTTATGGGGTAGTAGATTCCCAAAGACTTTAAAGGAAAATAACTCATAATTGCTACATGTCACTAGTACTGAATAATGTGAAAGAGGAATACATTTCCCAGTATTCTGTGCACTGTACTTGTAGCTGTAGGCTTGAATCAGAGGCCAGAGGCAAATTTCATTCAATCTTCAAAAACATGGCAAAGAAAAAGATTCTAGACTTCTAGAGACTGCTCTGATATTTTCCTAGTAACTTAATTTCTAACTGAAAAAAGCATAGCCTGTAGTGCGGATTTGTGCAAAATATTTTTGTATCTCTATTTCTGCTAAATAATAATCAGGAATAAAACCATTTCTATTACATACTATAGCAGAAGTATACTTACTACTGTCTTTTTAAGAATATAAAAAAGATAGATGACATCTAGTTAGGTCAATTAAGCACTTATATTTGATGTCGGATATTTATAAAAACAAGTTATTTGAAACGCTACCTTTTATTATAAACAGAACCACCTCAAGCAAGAAAGTCATAGCTATCTGTTTTCCTTCAATATGTGGCTGGGGCAATACCTGAGTCTATGAAGATCCACAGTTAAAAAAACCTGAACCGAGAGTTGCCAATATTTGTAATTCACTTATTACCATCAGTTCCAGTCATAGCATTCAGAATTTAGCAAGTAAATATCTTTTTCTTATCTAAAACTTGCTTAGATATAAATTTGCATAGAATCATAAAAGCTGGAATTTTAAAATGTCACACATGAACCAGAATTGCTTAACCAATATTTAGAACGACCTGAAAACTGGTCTGTAATTGTCGGGGTCTAAGGACCAGAGCTGTAAAACTATTAGTCCAAGTACTTTCCATCAGAAATCATTCAGGCTTTGTCATTCTGTTTTCCAAATAAAGGCAACAATGTTTCATACTAATATCAATCTTTGGAGGAAGATTTACACATGCTTTTAATCCACACACCCAATATTAAATTTAGTTTTATTTTTTGCCAGAATGTTACGTTAGCTCTATTTAAAAACATGTGTTATACAAAGAATCTATCCTCTTTTTGTCTTCCTATGGATGTCTCAAGGTTTCTGACTCACAAAGTCAGAATGACAAATTTTCAAAATGTACAAAATTATAGTTTTCATTTTAAAAATGTCTAGCTTGACAATATAATTGTTGTCAAACTTTTCAAATATTTTGTTTCTGTTCCAGCACAGAGTAGAAACATTGAGAAACCTTGAAAGCAGCCACAAATTTATATTTGCATATAAGAGGGAGATATTCTGTCAGTGCAGAACTTTCTGGAAGCTTCTTTTTAAGAGCCGTTAGTTCTTAATG
This sequence comes from Ploceus nigricollis, assembly GCA_013399945.1. NCBI lineage: Eukaryota > Metazoa > Chordata > Aves > Passeriformes > Ploceidae > Ploceus > Ploceus nigricollis. Next base: position 79,948 of record VXBC01002944.1, read on the forward strand.
TTTGTAGGCTACACTAGACATATTCAAAAAGGTAGGTCCCCAAGGAACAAAAAAATGAATTTTAGTTACATTTTGCTTGCCCATGTGATATTTTGAACTAGTACAGATGAGTCTCTGGAAGAGATATTGGCTAAGATGTATATGTTTTTGGAAGGGTTTCATTTATTAAGATATAAACAAAAATTAAATATTTTCACTTTTGGGGAAAAATTCTTTAAGAACTCAGTAATTGAGAACTCTCTGTAACCTCCAGGATTATCAGAAATCCAAATCTGTCAGTGGCTGATATTTCTGAAAAATTTGAGGAAAAATTCAATGGGCAGAGCATATATTTGCTGTTCTATCGGGAAGCCTAGACCAAAGTAAACAAACTTTGAGAAAGACACAGCAAATAAACTACAGACAAGTTGTGTAAAATTGGTAAAAGAATAAGAACATGTGACTCCAAGGTTGTCAAAGAAGTGTAGGAAGAACAAAAGAGAGACACCAATTACAGTCTTCTACAATTAAACTCTACTTTGAGAAGAAACAAAAGAGAAAAAAAAACATAAAACAAGTCCCTGAGGAGTGCGAAGTGGGACAGCAGCTCTATTACATGTATGGACTGAGAAGTAAAAAGGAGTTGCTGGAAACAAAAGTTAGGTGGTTCTGAGGGTGACTCAAGGGGTGAGAACTGTAACCTAGTTATAGACAAAAGGATGGGATGAGGCTTCTCTAATTGTTTTGATAAGAATATTCTAAAACCTCCAGGGAAATCAACATAATTGTAGTTCATACTTTGTCATACATACACAAAACAGTGCAATGCTATGAAAGCAAATGAGTTCACAGACATAAACTGAAATTAAAAAGTAAAATGGAATGAATACAGGTAAAATTTTCAATTACATGCAGAGTGTAAGATGTAGGGAAATACTGATGTTTCTAGTATAAGCCTGTGGATATACAGGTAATTTGGGAAAGAGATTCCACAGAACATCTGGATTTCCTTTGTGACAAGCATTAGATTAACTTGATTTCTTCTATAAGGAAAATCTCATGGTTCCCAAATTCTTGGACATTGCTGGAAATTACAAGATAAACTTCAGCCAAAGGCAGTGAAGGAATGTAGTCTTTGATAACAAAATAACCAGAGGTTGACCAATACCTCAGCAAGGCTTAATTAGTGAATTTTGCCTGAAATTCAGAACTACAGTGAGACATGGGCATTTAAGAACGGAACAACAAACTGGAAACATAAATGTCACAATCCAACTACTGGGCTTTTATGCACACCCATATAGTCAGATTGTCTGTGCACATCAGCCAAAATTCAGTTTCTTCTAAATGCTAAATCTTTACCAAAAGTTAAATTTGACATTATTCAGGAAGCCTGATTTTGCTTTTTCAAATTATTACAAAAGCATCAAATTCAGTGGAATTATCTTAAAGTTGTTGCAAATAAAAAACTTACTGCAGTCTTGGTAGTCACTTTGATGATCCAGAAAAGCTAGAGACCATTACATTGTCTTAGAATATCTGCTTTTGTAATGAGCAGTTCTGGCTGTACACAAACCAGCAGAAAAAACTGAGGACAGGTCTGTGGGGAAGGATTCCACATTTCTACATTTTGGCTTTGACCCTTTTTACTCTTGATATCCTCTCTGAAAGCATGTGTCTTGCTAATCATTGATAGTTATTAATCAGTGCTTAGTTCTGAAGGCACATTTGAATTAAAATTTCTTTGTCCAGCAGAAAGTCTCAAAGTCAACCCTGAAATCATCTTTTGGGAAGTATTTCTCCGCACAGGGAGACAATTACCATCCACTGCACTCACCATAAAGTTGGACTGTACAAAATTACTTAATGCCTCTTTATAGAAGAAATCAAACTTGGGCTTTCTGTTTCATGGAATACCAACATTTAGAAACTGTCATCTGAGTTCCAATTTGAATATTTCTTGCAAAGAGGAGCTTTGGCAAAAAAAAAAAAAAAGCAATTTTCATTTCTATTAATGTGTTGACTATATATCCTGTGTGTTAAGATAAGGCATATTACAGATATCAAGCAGTATGTTTCAATTTATTCTATTTATTTTATAGTACTTTTACTTTGGAAAGTGGTATGAACTCTGTCTACATAATATTAAAATATCTTGTTTATTTTGCTAAATGAGTTTTTTGTTATTTGTGTTGTAACTAAACAGTTCTATAAGTGTAATTTAAATTAAAAATAATAGCCACAAGGCTTGTTATATCACTATGCATTATCACTGTGTAAACACAGGGGAAAAAGTAAAAGTAAAATCCATTTTGCAACACAGTATCATAGAAAAAGTGATTTAACATTTTTTCCAAAATGTACATATTTCATCAAAATAGTCGTGAATGCCCTTTGAAAAATATCTTTTTTAAAGGTCCTGGCTGGTAGAAAATTTTCATAAATATTTTCTAACCACCTCCAGCTGCTGACCTTTGTGCCTTTTCAGAATTTTAGTTTTCCAGACCAAGTGTAAAATGGAAAGATTTGTGTCTTTTTAAAAGGAGGACAAATTTAATGTGACTAACACTGTGGTTTACTGACATTTCTTATTGTCAAACAGATTTTTGTCCTTGCAGTCGAACTCAAGGTTTTGTGCATTGCTGTTTTGTAAGCACATGTAGTTTTGTTTGGTTTGGGTTTTTTTTAAATAATGGAGATACTCTTTTTAATAGAGGGAAAAGGTTTTCTACAATGCAAATAGGAAGACAATTTTTGGGGACATTATTGTATTTATGTCAGTGACAATATATGTTAAATTTTCAACTTAAATTTTTAATTTAATTTAGTATTTATTTTAAATTCTCATTTGTTTGAGAAACCCATTGTAAAAAAAAATCAAAACGGGAATTTCACTGAAACTGAAAGGACATTTTTGATCGCCTGCAATGTGGGTTTCTCCTAGGTCTCTGGGTCTTTGGATGAAAAAAATAAACCCTACGAAGCCAGCAGTGCCAAGAGCACCCCAAATCATGCTGAATGGCCCCATGGACAGTGCCAATGCCTGAGGAAAGGAAGAATTCCCAGTGCAAACTGAGGGAAACCTTTCAGCAGAAATTCAGAAGACTTGGGAAAGAGTCTGAATTGCAACTAATGGGTTGACGGAAGTTATTTGGCCAGGGTGTCATAGTTTAACTCCTGCCAGCAACCAAGTCCCATGCAGCTGCCCACTCACTACCCCACCAACAGGATGGAGGAGAGAATTGAAAGACTAAAATCTAGAAAACTGCTGTATTGACATAAAGGCAGTTTAATAGGTAAAGCAAAAGCTGCACGTGCAAGCAGAGCAGATCAAGGAATTAATTTACTACTTCCCACGGGCAGGCCAGTCTTCAGCCATCTCCAGAAAAGCAGGGCTCCATTACGCATAATAGTGCCACCAGTCCAAACATCCTCCTTTTCCTCCTTTCTTCCCCCACTTTATATATTGAGCACGATGTCACATGGACTGGAATATCTGTTTGGTCATTTAAGGTCACCTGTTCCACCTCTGTCTCCTCCTAGCCTCCCACACACCTCCAGCTTCTTCACCAGCATGGCAGTACAAAAAGCAGAAAATGCCTTGGCTCTTTGCAAGCCACTCAGCAAAACCAATAACATTTCTATATTATGAACATTGTATTCAGCACAAATCCACAACATAGGTCCATACTAGACATATGTGAAGAAAAGTAATTTCACCCCAACCAAAACCAGCACACAGGGAAAGAATTTGTTTCATCTTTCTATGGGAATAGTTGTAGAAAATCTGCTTTGCATTATAGCCAAAATCCAAGCCTGAAAGCTGCTTTTGAAGGGCACAGAGATGTTATCAGGGTTTGAACCACTCCTGCAAGTGGTACATTCTGCCTCGTCTGATGCTTCTGTATGAGGCAGGCATTGCACTGCAGCTGTAGTTCTGGCACCCTAAGCTGCTTCTAACCACACTGTACTCCTGGGAGCGTGATTGAGTTCAGAGGGATAGACATCTGGGAATTTGGATATTAGTTTTCAATAGTGAGGCTTCTTTAAAAACAAAAAGAAAACAGTTTCTTTCTTTCTTTCTTTCTTTCTTTCTTTCTTTCTTTCTTTCTTTCTTTCTTTCTTTCTTTCTTTCTTTCTTTCTTTCCTTCTCTTTCTTTCTTTCTTTTCCTCTCCTTCCTCCCTCACCCAATAATGCTTTCTCAAAATCAAATAGTAGATTCAGTTAAATTTGCAGAAATTGTGTAGGTCTATTCACTCTTCTAAGTTTATGGTTGTCATGGAGACAAGGGGTGGAGTTTCTTTTATTCACTGTTTTATACCATACCACCCATATCATGGCAGGGGTGTGGTTTCAGCAGGATGAAGCACTTGAGCAGGACGAAGGGACTTCAACATTTTTGCCTTATATAGGACTTGAATTATTAAAACAGTTTAGCTACAATAGCTGATTATTTATAAAGGTATCCTCCTGAAAAAGTCGCCAATCAGTTCTGCTTTAAAGATCTCTGAAGACCAATAAACAAATCAGCTTACCAACAATGGGTGTGAAAACTCAAAATTGCTAGAGTTCAATGGAAATATAAAGATCTCACTCCAGATTTCTCTCAGTTGTTTTACATAGTTTGCACTGCTTCAGCTTGCTCAAAAAGCTCCAAACCACAGCTGCACCAGGGAGTACAGAGTCTAATGGAGAAAGTGTGTGATTTAGTATGAAGCAGAGGATGAGATCTGACTCATGAAGTCCTTTAGAATATGCTTGTTACAGCAATTATAATCCTAAAATGCATTGTCTTTTCAGGTTGTTTTTTTGAAAGAAAAAAGTATATGTATATGTACACACACATACACATACGGATACACATCAATACACTTATGCATATACATTTATGTGAGCATGTATATATGTGTGTATCGATATATGAGGGTCACTACAAAGGAAACACTGAAAGTATGTTGCTCACCAACTCCTTTAACTGTGGCCCAAAAATCCAAGTCAGAGAGCTTAAAGCTGAGTACCAGGGCTTCATTTGCTGGCATATGGCTATGTACTGTCTGCTGTTAATCTTTGGGAGTTAGTCAGTACTTCTTGGGCAATATCATCCCAAAAATGTCTCCTTCATACTCCCCCTATGCTGAAGCCAAGCAGAAAGGCTCGTGGAACCTTTGACCCTCAGCAGTAGTGACCCTCAGCTATTATCTACCACAGACAGAAACTCTAGAAACAGAATATAGCTTTTCTTTCGCAAAGGCACAGACTAGCCCTATTCAGGTGCTTAATTATTCAGGTTAACTGTGAGAGAAATAGAAGTTATGCCTATCCCTTGAATAAATTAGAATGTTTCTGTATTAGGACCAGGTAAAAAGTACCAGAGAACCTTAATGTTTATCTAGGCAAGCAAAAAACCATTTTGCATTTTATTAAAAGTACTTTAATGAATAATCCAAACTGTTTGCTTTTGTGAAAGTCTTAGAAGTCTAGTAAGAACATGTAAAAATATTTCCTCATTGAATTTTCTTGAGAGATATTAGATTAAAAATACCTCTTGTATGTCCTTGTGCACAGAAGCTTTTTGCTGGTGTAAATAAAGTGATTAAGAAAAAAAATGTCCACAGAATCAGGGAATCATTAAGGTTGAAAAATACCTCTTACAGCTTCAAGCCCAACTGTTAATAGAGCACTGCCAGGTCCACTACTAAACCATGTGCCTCAGTGCCATAGCCATACCTTGTTCAACACTTCTAGGGATGGTGATTCCACCACTCCCCTGGGCAGCTTGTTCCAATGCCAGACCTCCCTTTGAACTTCAGCACCTTCAAGTTCATAGCAAAAGATGGTGCATTAGTTAAAGTTGGTTATAACAAAGCCTGCCGTTACTCCATGCTCTTCACACATCTTCTGTCAGTGCACTTCCTTCAGAATAGCTTTGCTATTCCAGTATTGCCTTATCCTCCATGATGACTGCCAATTTTGCCTAATTATGTAGTCTACCTACAAGACTTTGAAGGTATCTAGTGGGCAAAACTGGTTCTTGGAGAAGGGTCACTTCACCATCTATCATCCAGCAGCTTGTCAATTCAGGAGGGGCCTGTTGTTTATCTACCAGGTTTTAAAGGGCTGTTCAATTTTTATTTGCAGCTATTAATCATCCTAAGTTTCTGTTAGATTTTAGTGAAATATTCTTGTTTAATCACAGCTATGCTGAAGACATGGCATGCTGGAAAAAATGCACAAAAGACTCCCAAGTCAGATTTATTTTGATAACTATAATGCAGGTTCAAATTTTCTGTAACAAGATACATGGGATAATTTATTAAAAACAGAAAGGAATGCACAGTTATGGAAATTCAGAGAGGATTTTTTATGCCATTGTTGTTTTGTCTATACAGAAAATATTTTACTTCAAAGGCAGTTGTCAGGTATCTCAGGGCTTTTATTTAATGGCATCTTGTCACTGCTTCAGTAGGAAACTTTAATATTGTATAAAGGCTACTAATCCAAGAAAAACAGGTTTTCTCTGAATTTGAGCATTGTCTTTCAGCTTTTGCATTCCAAACATTTCAACTCAGGAATCAGTAAATGAACTTTACCAGAAATAAAAGCTGAGATTGTTAAAAGTTCATTGTGATTAGTGGACATTATGTGATTTGGCCCCAACTGCTGCTAAAATTCCCTGATCAGTCTATTGCCTAGTATTAAAATTGGGTAGAATGCAAAAGTAGGGAAGAAAAGCTGTAGATGCTGAACAATTGAACTTTTTCTTTTCCTATGGCAGTGTATGATTTATTACTGCTAGCAAATCTAAACTATGCAGCAGCTTGCACAAATAGCATCCAGTGGCTGCTTGAGATGCCAGAACAGCTGCTTTATGGATACCTCTGTGCAAAAGACTAAGCTGGTGGTTAATGTGGCAAAGGCAGGTGTGCTGCAGGTATGTATCTGCACGGATTCAAATTTAATTGTTTAACATGAGAGGTTAGAGCCTGTAGGACGTATATTGGCTGTAAGCTACCAAGGATATTTTGCATTTCTTTTTCTCCGTATTAGCTGGACATGAGTTAAACTTCCGCGGATCATTTTGGCTCAGCTTTGAGAGGGCAAAATAATTTCAAATAAACCTTTGTGGATTTTCTTTATAATCACTCCCTGATCATAAACCTTCAGATGGAGATGCTTGCAGACCTGAAGTACTGCTAGCTCTACGATCCTTCTAGCTGGTTCCTGATCTATAGGCCAGCAAATGGTTACCAGTAAGGGTGTTCTCTTGTGAGAACACACCCCTGGCAAGTGTATTTAAAAAGGACTTCAGTACAGATCACCCTGAAAATGTGACGTAATTTGTAAAGGGGACAGAAGAATGGGTAAGAAAGAGTTCCTGAAGGATGGGGACCAAGAATTTACAGGAATGATACCCTGAGACAAGCTGAATGAAGATGGGGAACCATCTTCATATGCTATGACGTGAATAAATGAAGGAGTTTGAAAGGCAGATATGTTCACCATGTGGCCAGAAGAAACTGTGGGAAGATGCAGAGACTTTTTAAATTAATGTTTTTGCCAGCTGCTCCCTTACCACTTCTTTCCAAAAATCAGACCTCTACATGCAGTGTCAGCAAGGAGGCTTGAAACAGGAACAATCACTTCAAAAAGAGCACAGAAACTCAAAGTATCTGAGATACTTTGCAGCACTGAGTCTGCCTGCAGATCTCAAACAGGACACTAGAAGAAGACTGTAACAAGCAAGATATGAGGTCACAACATTGTTGACTGAGTCATTGCTCCTGTATGACACTCTGGAGTGTCCTAACCACGATCCTGAGAAGAGAAGGGAGGTAAAATAGATAGAACACTGTTACATTTTCTTTGGAAGCTTCTCTGCTTTGCAAAAATAAGTTAAGGTGGCGTGGGTCAGTGAGGTGTCTGGTGATGGAGGAATCTATAACTCTTTATGTACTTTGAATAAAACAGACATTGAATAAAATACTTGAGCATTACTTGGAGCCGGGACTGCAATCTGAGATTCCCTCTTCCCAGGTGAGTACTGGAAACCACAAAACTGGGATCTTGCTCACTCCAGGCTGAGGATCCTGAGTTGCCTTCTACCTATCTTCAGTATTTCTTACTGGCTTAGTATCAGTGGCTCAAAGTTCTGATTCCTCCTGGCAGACTCCTAGAAAATTTTGGCACCCCATTTTAAGATGTCTAATTCAGCTGCTGCAGTATGGCAAACAGGCTTAACACAGACTGCTGTACTTCCACTCAAGTGGCTTAGGAGCCTGACTGGAATAACTCCTCAAAATGTAGTCCTGTGACTATAATAGGACACTGTTGGAAAATGAACAAACTGCCTGCACTTGGGAGAAGAATGTCCTCGTGCTTTTCCAGTACACCAAGAAAAATGAATATGCATTTGATCATTAAACTCAAAATGCAATGACTTCTCAAGAAGTACAGTACATGGTGTTAGGCCAAAGGCAGTTCTGATCCCAAGGTATTATTAGAGTTTCAACATTTTGGCCCCTACTGATTTCTTTCATGCGATTCTTAGAACTATTACTCAGACAGTCCATGTTAACTGGCAGATGCCCAATGGCAATATATAAAGTACATATTTTACCACAGTTTCTGAACTGGGTAATTGATGGATTAAAAGAGCTAGTTGAAATGAGCACCAGATTGTTCTTAACCTCCCCTTCTAGATTTGAATCTATTATTGGTGCAAAAGAACAAACCTGTAACCCTTTCAGCATTCCTGATATCTTTGATAAGTATTGTCACTATTAGTTTTTGGGGTTTTTTTATTTGGAAGCTCCTAAACCTGAACAAAATCAGAAACACTTATGCAGTATTAGTAAAGAGAGGGAATGGATTACTGGGGACCCAATTTCTGAACCAATTGTACTATGTACTGTTTCTATTGTGTAAAGAGGAAAAAAACACCACCTGCTTCTTACTGCCTGGTGCAACAAGAAAGGGTTTTCCATTGGTATAAGTGGAGAAAGCACAATCCCTTCAAAATCAATGGCAAATCTGTCACTTACTTCATATTATAATATGTAGCAGAATTTTTTGTACCAATGCTTCCCTGAAAACTGCCTCTTCAAATATGACTAAGAAACAAACTTGTGAGCATTTTGAATTACATTAAACACAGGAAGCTTTTACCACTCTTTTCCTTTGGAACATTTTCATTAGCATATCACCTGAAAAGAGACTCACAAGCCTTTTTTTGCCATCTGTATAGGGGTAAATTTCAGCCTGAGTTTTAAAAAATAATTTTAATGCTTTCATGAAGTATAAAGTAAGCCAAGTCTCAAACCTGGGATTCCAAATTAATGCAACTAGAGCTTCAAAACAAAGCAGACACAATTTTCTGATCCATACTGTTGCCTTCCAGCAACAGACAAAGGTTCTGAAATTTCCACCCTGTGCACTGTATTTGTATATGTGTAATGTATTCTGTCAGAACAGGATACTCAACTCTAAGTACAGAAAAATTGTGAGCCAGCCTCTTTCTTCACAACCTATAGGGTTATAGTGAATAAAAAAAATGTTTCTTTAATTTGCCTTTTTTTTAATGTTGACTTTTTGAATGTTATATTTTATACTTAATCTCTTTAGCTACAATGACAAGACCTATTTGTTTTTAAACAAAATCTGACATTTTCACATAATAGGATGAGTTCATGTAATGAGGTATAAGAAAAAGGAACATATATCACAAGAATTTTATCATAACAGTTGGCAATGCTTCTGAGCTGTCCACAGCTCTTGCTGATTTGATCCACTTGAACACAGCCTCTTATATTTACACAAAGAGATGATAATTATTTATTTTTTGTTTTTTCTAGGATAAGCCAGTATAAGTATCCCAGTGAACCTTATTTAATAAACTCTATCATTCCATGTGTAAAGAAGCTTTAGAATCTGGCAGATAGAAAGCCAATATTCAAAAGTGTTCCTCCTTTTTTGTCCCACAGAATGATGCCTGGCTTCGGATGAGAATTAACAATACCCATTTTCTTTTTCAAATCCTTCTGAAAATCTCCATTTCCTTCCTGGTATTTGCATAACGAACAAAATCTTTGGCAGTCTGCCAGGTTAACTGCTTGCCGCATAACAGCCAGGCTGAATGGGAACCCAGAGAATAGGCTGTCTCCTCGTGAGGGTGGAAAAGCTCAAACTTCCCAAGAATCTCTTCTTTTAATTGCAGTATATAATCCAAATAATCAGTCTTTTCTCTGAAAAAATCCCCTCACCCCATCCTACTTCCTTCAAGCTGGAGAAGATCCAATGAGGCTCCCTCCAACCTTCTATGTGGTCTTGTGGGGGAAAAAAGACCCCTATTTCTTAGAGGTCGTTGGATAATTTAAACAGTTCTTCATGACTGAATATTTAGGTTTCATTTCATATTGCTGATACTAAGTTCCTAGGCCTTGCCTGAAAACATTCTTGCAAAATTTAAAGCATTTGAATGTTGTAGGTAAACCCTATAGTCTTTTTTAAAAAAAACTCCTTTACACCTCAATTTTGCCCGAATTATTTTTGAATTATGATAGCCTCTTCAACTGGGCAAGTCTGCAAATTCTAGCTAAAATATCATGCAAAATTCAAATGGGAGCGGGAGCTGTATATTTTTTAGTATGCTGCTAAGTAAAAAAACAATAATACTATGATTGTTATTAGTAACTTAAACAAGCCTCAGTAATCTGTTAATGTTCTTCCTATAGTATCCTAAATCTTGTTCTGTAAAGCAAGGCCCTGCTGGTAAGGGTAGGAATTCTGACATACTTTTCTGTCTCTGAACCTCACTACCTAGTCATTCTGAGAGGAATATGTATCTTCCCTAACTTGCCATACAGCTGTCTTAGTACCTCAGAAGCTACAGCATCTGTCCATATTCAATATGCTCATATTGTTCCTCAGTAATCTTCTTTAATACCCCCAGAGCAAATGCATATAAAGAAATTGTAAGAATTATGTAACAGCTTTACTCCAAAGGATATGGAGCTGTCAGGATGTAGGTTCTTACATTCTGTGAGTACATGCCTCAATAAGATGTTTGCTACTTCCTCTTAAGGTACTGAGTACTATACACAAGTCTTGGGAATAAGGACATTGTCCGTGATCAATGGGCATAGCACAGAAAACAGGAAGGCCCTTGTGTTTGTACTATACTTAGAGCCAAGAGCTAGTTTCCGCACTAACGACAGGAAATGTTGAGCAATAAAAGTCTTGCTCCAAAAATGACATTGAAAATTAGATGTTGTAATGCTCCCTTTAAATTATAGGGGGAAAGATTTAGGCAAATGGTAAGCGAAACAGTGAATAGCCAATCAGGTAGGAAATAATTTCTATTAGGAAAATAGAAAAGTCATTACATTTTTGTGTTTTCAGGTGAGGCCCATCAAATACTTCTGTATTGTGTATTCCAAAGCAATAATTCTTGTCCTTGCATTCTGGTAAATCTCCCTAAAGGATGGTCAGACTAAGCATGCTTACTCTAGGAAAGCACAGTGTTCAAGATTCAATAGGCTAGTTTTTGGCCAATGAGTCAACACAATTGAATTATTTCCAAAACGTAAATCACATTGTGAACTTTTTACACAATGTACACTACAGAAAGGACTAGGTAGCTTTTTTGTTATTTTGGAATACTTTAATTATAAATGAAAGGTCAGGTCATGTTGTTTCCACCTTAGAGTGGAGACAGGATAGGACACTACTTAATCAGAAGGGAAAGGGTTCAGTCCCATAGTCCCAAAGTCCCATAGTTCCAAATCCCTCACTTAACTATTTAAGTGTTCAAAGATATAATAGATTTGACCTTCTGATTGAACTTAGGAAAAACCACTATACTCCAGTAATGAAACTCAGTTTAGTGTCTTTGAGAATATTACTTTGATTTAGAAAGCCAGTTGGCTCCCGACCACCACATACATTGAAGGGGATTGAAAACACTTGTAATTATTATTTAATAGCATTACAATATTCCCTGGTAACATGACATGCCACAAATGAGACAAAAAACCCAAGCAAAATGGAGAAGAAGAAATAGAAAAAGAAAGGAAGAAGAAACAAAGTTAAGAACCACTAGGAACTTAGAAGCGAATTGCTTATTCTCACTCAGTAACAGGGATTGTGACAATAAAGGTGGTATTCTTCTGACCAAATGGAGAAAACAGCACTGAGTATGGTAAATGATAAATTACAATTCCTTTATAATCACTGGAGAGAAAGATATACTTTCAGGAAGCAATATATATCCTACAAAAGTAGACAACTGAAATAGGTGAAATACAGATTTTATCAATGTGTGTAAATTTGTGTCTAACTTCTGACAATTGAATATACCATATTCACCATTGTAAAATCTTGGGAGAAGCCTAGCTGTAAGGACTGAAGTAAACAGTAACATGTGATTGTTGCCTAAGGAATGTATTATCTCTCTATTTCTGTGCAAAAGTCTCAATAACAATGGTGGGGAAAAGCAGGATTTGAAACTACACATTCATATTCTGCCCTGTTGATCATATGAACAAAATCTGTCTTATTTGTCTGGAAGAACTGTATAAGTCATTAGGAAAATAAGGTAGAGAAACTTGGAATTTTAAGTAGTTAATTGACAAGATTCTTCCGCACTCTTGTATTATGCCCTGCCTCATTTTCCTAAGAAAAATAAAGGGACTAAATACATTACTTACACCTTTCCAGTGCAGCCAGATCTGTCATTCTAAATACAATTCACTTTAATACCAAGCATGCAATTCACATTTGTAATCCATTCCACAGTCAAGTATTGTAAAATATATTAAAGCAAGGTGCAAAATATCTTCTCTTGAGAAAACCTCCTGTTTTAGATTTGAGAGTAATCAAGCATAGTATTTATATCATGTTGAGAATACTCTCTGAGCCCAATGTGAGTTTTGGTGTGGTAAGAAGAGATAAGAATTCAGAAGATACCAAGAATAGAGAGAAGCATTTATCTGGCTTTAAAAAATGAATATAAGCTTACATTTGAAATTGAACAAATGTTCTAAGGAGTCTTAGTGACATGAAAAGCAATATATTAAAAAGTAAAAGCAAAGTATAATATGAACATCTCTGTATTTCTTTTGAATGCAAGTTGTCAAGTCATCTTTTCTCTGTATTCTTTGTCCTTTTCTACAACGGAAACTCCCTCTCTTTGGGATAAAGTGGGCAACATTGCACGTAAGGTTTAATAAGCAGATATATCGTTGTTACACCAAGGTCTCTTTCCTGATTGGTAATTAAGCAATATAGAGCCCATTGTTGGGACTATAAAAGTAGGATTATGACCCTCTTTTAGGTTTATCACCATCAGGTTGTACCTGCCATTCCATTGCCTGGTCATTCATTATTGCCAGATAGTTCTTGATCAGTTTGTTTGACAAGTCAAAATAACTTGCATGACTTGAAAAATTTGTCACTACTTCAGATTCTGTATGTGCAATTGAAGTATATGGGTCTCAGCAGTGATTCCTGGGGTATATTTGGGATAACTTTTCACTTTAAAACCAGATATTTTAAATACTATCTTTTATTTCCTAACTTTTCCTTTGTAATTATGCACACAAAAAAACCTTTCTGTGGTGATTTGGCTCCTTTCACGTGAGTTTAGAGAAGGACCTTTCCAAAAGCTTTGGAAATCCATGTACAAATCTTTAGCAGAGTGCTTGTACTTGTTAGAAAATTATTTTGTGCAATTATGGTCTTGCTTTCATAAGACACAAATTAAAATTTAAAGGAAAGCTATTTTTTATTCTGTTATTTTGTGGAAAGAGGTTCTGTAGGATCACTCAGCTTGCCTTTAAAAACTTTTTTGAGAGAGGAATTTAAAACAAAATTGGTAAATTTTCCACCAAATTAGAATGGTAACAGTGGAAATTTTGAATAAAATGTAACTCTTAAAGTTACTGGTCCATAAATAAACTGGAAGAGAACAGCAAGACTGGTTATTCTGTAACTGTGGGAAATACTGCAATAAGACACCAGGGGGAGAATCTTACAAATCCTGTGAATGTAGGACCATTCTCTATCCTAGGCACTAGAGAATACACACTTGAGAAAAACCCTGTAAATGGGGAAAGCATTACTCAGGGTTTTGTTTAATAGGAAAAAAAGTACCCTTAGTGCCAGTCCTCAAGGACCTACTTGTTCCTTAAGCCAGGATATATGTGTATTATCCAGATGATATATGCGTCTGCTTGACAGCTAAAAAACATTCTAACCAGGAGCTCCTATTTCTCCATTCAGAATGACAACCTCTTGGGCAGGCATTTACATGAACTGATAATATTACAGAGTTCATTAGAAGGTAGTCCAACAGTTCCTTATAGTGGGTGCTGCAGTGCTCATTTGGCTTTATTGCTGACATAGACTGGTTTGTGGGATGCCAAGACTCAGATCAAAACTAGGTGGCTAGAGCTTATTTGAGCATGATGGAAGCAATAGTTTGAAGGCAGCAACAGACTGGCACCTCACAGGTCACCCACCTTATCTGGTAGTATCTACCTGCTACAGCTTACTCAGATTTATAAATCCTAAGGTCTTTCAAGATCCTCAGATTCTTCTGTAGAGCAAAAAATCATGAAAATGTGTTGCTTAGGGACATGGTTCAGTGGTGTATCTGGCAGTGTTAGATTGATGGTTGTACTCAATCTTGAAGTCTTTTCCAACATTAATGATGCTATGATTCTATGTTTCTTGATATTTTCTTTTTGTTACCTCAGAGTTTATACTTCTGTGTGGTCTACAATTAAAGATATCATGGAATCATTTGGTTAATTAAAATTCTGCAGCCTATTTCTAGGTAGGTAGAAATTTAAAACTTTTTTCTTATAAAAGTCTAAAAAGTTTACAATATGAGAAAATTTGACCTTGTCTTTGTGTTTAGGTAATACAAATATGCTTGCATCTGGCAGAAAATTTATGGGTAAGAAGCCCACAGTCTAAGTGACAGGACTCTAGTTGCATTATTTGGTTTTTGAAAATCACCTCATGTTGAATATTTTGAATCTGGAGGCATGCAGAAAGATTCCTCCTTTTCCAGCAAACACTTTAGCAAGCACATAAGAGGTTTACAGATTAAGTAATCCTGTCAATAAAACTAGTTTTCAGTTATGATGACTTAGAATGGTGAGCCATCACTTTATATTTAAAATTTTGATAGTATTTTAAATTTTAGTGGAAAGTTCCTTGCAGTGCTGCTTACTCTACTCTAAAGAGGTGAATTTTCTGTAAAGTAGAATTATAGGAAAAAGGATAGAGAGAAAGATCTGAAAATTATTCAGAGGTATAAAGAACCTCAGACGCTGTATAACGTGCAACTAAATTGCCTAGGACTCCTTAGGACTGTCAAAGAAACTACACTAGTGCTTGATGGAAGAGGTGATTTAAATGGTGATTTTTCATTTTTTGTAACATTTTCCTGAAGAAGTGAGAAGCACCTGTAAAATTCCACAGGTAATATTTAAAATCAGATTCCTCACATTATTTATGATTGAAGGAGTTTCTCCTTCGTGTCCTAAAAGGAAATTGGACAAGGTGGCAAGCATACAAATAAGTCTCCATGGATGCAATGAACTTAATGTGAATTTTTTCTCTTGTGACCTAGAACTAGAAGCAGTTCTAGAAGATGGTGGATCTCCACAAATATCCCCTTTTTATAAGTTAACTAAACTACCAGAAATAGTCATATTGTTATGGTCCAGGATTTCCACCATCCACAGTCAGCTGCAGCATCCTACTGCCATCATGTGTTCAGCCCTCTCAGGGCATAGTCACACAATCATTTTGAAAACAGCTGGAGTGGTTTCAGATATTTCTGCCTTCCAGCTATTACTTACTGCACTGTGGCTGGAGCTTTTAGTCCCTGACAGAAAGTAGCAGAAGAGGAGAAATTGAAGTTCTATCTGCAGTGTCACTGGTGTGCCTTAGTGTCTTGAAACACTCGGTTCTTTTCCTTTTCATCCCTCCGCTCTTTTGAAAATACACCAGCATCACCCGCAGTTAAAGTAGCCCCTCAAACTACTACTCAAATGGGCTGCAGCTTCATCAGTCCAGGGATCCCTGGATTCAAAGATCCCAGGAGAACTTTCATCACTACTTGGGGATATATTCCTGTGGAAAGACATGCAGATGAACATATTTTAAGTCTGAAAAGAGTGAGTCTTCACATTACTTTTATAGGCTGCCAGGTTTCATATACTTTCCTCTGGAAAAAACAAGTAAAGGTGTCCTTATTTCTGCACGTGGAGCCCTTACAATCAAAAACCATCAGTCATCCACACTCCATCCTCTAAGCTGTCCAGCTGAGATGCTGGAGAAAAGAGTGACTGCTAAGGCACAGAGCAAATCCCCTGTCTAAATCTACTGTAATTTACCTTTTTGATGCAATACTGTTCCCATCTCTATCTCTTAATGAAATAGAGCACAAAAAGTGCTTCCTACTTGCAGACTGAAGAAGCTGCTATATTTTGGATTATCACTGCTTTCCACCTAGAATAGGATGCCTGCTGTTTTAGGAGCATACTGCTTCTGGAGCATCCTCAGGTACAAAATTCCACATGTCATCCTTGCACTACAAGCACTACATAAATGACAAAGAAAAGATGAACAGAAAAATGACCAAAATTAATGTGATGCAACACAGAGTAGTGGTATAGCTTGGCTGCATTCCTGAAATCTGACATTCTTCTACATGACACCTTTGTCTCTATACTGGAGAGACAAGGATCTGATGGATGAAACACCTACTGAATAAGGAATTGGCTGGATGGTCATACTTAATAGTTGTGGTCAATGACTTGATGTCATCCAGAGGGACCTTGACAGGCTTGAGTGGTGGGTCTGTGCCAATCTTGTGAAGTTCAGCAAGGCTAAGTACAAGGTCCTGCATCTGGGTCAGGCAATCCCAAGCTGGTCAAATACAGACTGGTCAGGGAATATATTGAGAGAAGCTCTGAGGAGAAAGACTTCAGTGTGCTGGTTCAGCAGAAACTCAACCTGAACCAGCAATGTGTGCTGGCAGCCCAGAAAGCCAAAAATATTCTGGGCTGCATCTAAAACAGCATGACCGGTGGGTTGAAGGAGGTGATTCCCCCCCTCTGCTCTGCTTTTGTGAGATCCTGTTTGAAGTACTGTGTCCAACTCTATGGTCCGCAATATAAGAAGGATGTGAATGCTGGAGCAGGTCCAGAGGAGGGCCATGAAAATGACCAGGGGACTGGAGCACCTCTTGCATGAAGACAGGCTGAGACATTTGGTGTTCAGCCTGGAGAAGAGAAGGCTCCACAGAAGACTTCATAGGAGCTTTCAAGTACCTAAAGGGGATCTACAAGAAAGCTGGGGAGGAGCTAGAGAATTAGATGGGATATAACACTATGACAGTGGTGAGACACTGGCACAGGCTACCCAGAGAAGCTGTGAATGCCCCAGCCTTGAAAGTGTTCCAGGCCAGGGTGGACGGTGATTTGAGCAACCTGGTGTGGTAGAAGGTGTCCCTGACATGGCAGTGGGGGTTGGAACTGAATGTTCTTTAAGATCCCTTCCAACCCAAACTATTCTATGATTCTGTGAAATTGTACGGGAACCACAAATAACTCACAAATAGTTAAGAGTGTCCTTTAATGCCTTCAGATGATAGGCAAGCTACAGTAAATACATTGTTGAACACAAATTCTAGTTATGTAAAACAAGACCATCTTTCTTTGAAGTTATTGGTGCCTGAAACTAAAGTTTTACGTAGAAGAAAAGCAAATAAACTTCAGTAAACAGGCAAAATCAAGGAAACATACAATTTACCTTTTCTGACATCATAAGCTAGTAAAGAAAGCAAACAAATGACAACAGTATAATTTTTTTCCCTTAACTTCCAAGTTTCAAAACATCTCTAATCTTTTAAGTTAAAAAAACTAGTAAGAGAAAACAAATTTAGATTTTGAGTGGAAATGCCATACATGTGAAAGTGTCCACTAAGTACATTTTTAAAAATTATTTTTCTTCTATTTTCTTTTAAGTAAAATACTTATAAATAATTATAATCCAAAGCCTGTGCACTAGACAATTCGCTTTTGCATTCTTGCTGTCACTGTCAATAGTTTATTCTTTTAAGGTCTAACCTCAGGTGCCAGTCTTAGCCTGTTAATGCTAGGCTACATCCTCTTGATCTATTTCCAACAACAAAATCCTGCAAAATAGTTTTTGTTTTTTTAAGATTCAAGTTTCATTTGGAGCTTGGAGTCAAAGGAAGTTGGAAAGAATGAAATTAATATTTTTTTTCACAGCTCAGCACAGTCCTTGTTATTTATTTAACTGTTTAGAGTTTAAACCCTGTTTTATAGTGCTTACAAAAAATAATTGCATTTGGATTTATTCTAAACTTTTTATTTTTCACAGATGAATTTTTATTTCTACCTTTATCCTAAAAGAAAAGTTAAAAGAAAATGGTCTTTTTGCCATTTTCTAAGTGATTGAATCAGTTACTCTGGATGAATACTTAAATTAATTTCCCAACAACGGATTTGGGTCACTGACAATTTCATGATGAAGTGAAGTAAACAAGTTCTTTAAAAATACAGAATTTAAAAAATGTTGTACAAGAATTTTTCATTCCAAAGCATACTTTTGATAGAGAGCTAGACTTCTTTTTCACCCATATATAAAGAAATATGTGTGCAAACAAGAATGGACACACATATGCAGTCATGCAAAGAAAGAACTCGTGGACTCAGATATATTTTTTATTTTAGTTGCTATTAAGGTATTCTCCTTCAAGTTTCACTAGCTTCCTAAGCTCTCCCTAAATTCCTTACAGTACATTTGTTTTGTACCCTTGCAAAGAGCTTAAATCACAATAAATGAGAATTGTCATCTTTACACAGATTTTTCTTCCCTGTCATATATATTTTCATCTCAGGAGCTGCCTTTTCCAGGATTACTCCCTTACTTCAAACTACTAATGTGGGATGAAAAATTTCCAAAATTGACATTAAAAAGATAAGGGGTAGAATAAGGGATATTAGGGCCAAAACCACATGCAAAAAAAAACAAAGGAAAAGAAAATAAAGGTATTCTACCAGTAGAAGTATCTCTATCTTCATTGAGAATTATGTCCTTTAAATCCATTGAAACCATGTGGACTGCCTTGAATAATAAGCTGTTCAACTTCTGATGCCTGTGGAAGACTGGATTTGAAAACACACAGAGTATATCACATACCTTGATTATTTCCTACAAAACATGGGTGTTTAAAAAACTTACAGCCCTCAGCAGAGAACGGTGGAAAAAAAGAATGAGATCTGAAAATTCTCCTTTTTCAGTTATAGTACATGTAGTACAATTGGAGAATAAGCTGAAGAAAACATTAAAAAAAATCAGCCTTTTTTACCACTATGATACTAAGAGCTTTTAGCAAGAGCCATGCAGTTTAACACAAAAATTCAGCATTATCTCTTCCATTATGGGAGTAGAGGGAATCAGTTCTAGCTCTTTTATAGCCTCTCTAAAAGCAGTTTTTTAAAGTTTTTGCTAATTTAAAAATCATGATGCTCTTCTATTTAACTTTCATAGCTGAGTGTTTAAAATAAAGAAAGTAAATACTTATTTACAATTTAAAGGTAACTAGTAAACTCAAGAAAAAAGATTGATGTTAATTATGGTCTTTTGTCTAACTTGGTATTTTACTGCATGTTAATGTTGCACAGAAGAATATGCCGTTTAAATCTGTTTCCTTATATCAAAAGAAAGAGAAAATAAATGGTGTACTTTAGAATAAGGTACACTGCTAGCTTAAATGAAAGTATTTTTAGCAAAAACAATAGTGGAAACTTTCAAGCAAAGTCTCTTGAATTTTCCAGTACTTTGAACTATAGTTCACACTGGCATGGACATATTTTTTCTGGCCCTTAACAGAATATGCTGAGAGCTGATGCATCTTTTGTTATATTCACACCAGTTAATTATTTCAGTGAATGCTGCACATTCATCTACAACTTGAACAGGGAGTGCGATTCTCTGTACAACTTGGCTACAATATTCCAGCCTTCTTCATCAATATCATTATGTCAACAACAGTCTATTACAGTTTCTGGCTTTTTCCCTGAAAAGCCAAAACATAAGTAAAGAAAAAGCTAAATTGACTTTTTTTTTAAAATCTTCAGGTTGTTCTGATCTTGCAAAGAGCAACCAAGCAACCATAAGTTCCAAATTCTTTCAGAGTATTTTCCCATACTACATTCTCCATATTGTCTTTCAGTGAAATCCTCTTGTGTAAGTGGTCTTCCAGTCTGGTACATATATCTCAGTGACCTACTGATTTCTTAGGTACTGGTCTTGGCTATATGATCCTCAAATTGAGATACATAACAGTTTCTAAGAGCACACCATTGTATGTATAGTATGTTTCTAATAGACAATTTCACAGAAACAATCATATAGTATTTAAAGTGAAAAAATCAGCTGACCATTTAAAGTTTTGAGACCAGATTATAGAAAAATGCATGAAAGATCCATAGGCTTTTATATAGCCTCTGCACCTTTTAAAGTAGGTAATTCAGAAAGAAAGCAGAGTAAATATATAAGCAAGAATTATCACCTTCCTTTCCACTTCTATTGCACACTGCATACCCAGGCATACCTTTTTAATATGCATATCTGTGTTTCCTCCTTTCCACGGCATGTGAGACCCTGTGTAAGAACTTCTCAGTCTGGCTGGGCTTTCACACAATTCAGACTGGTTTCCTGAGTGGGTTAGAGAACAAATAAACTACTACTGTCAGCACTGCCCTGAGAAAGAGCAAGCTTGGGAATCTCAGTACTACTGATGATTTGCACCCATTTGTCCAACACTGCTGATCAGTTTTCCAGTTGATCATGATGTTCCTGAAATGGTGTCAAAGCACCTCTTTACTCAGACTTCACCAACTGACCTTTGAATTCAAAAGAGCCGGGTTCACCATTAATATAGAAAGAAGAAACAAACCAATAAATTAATGGAAAAAATCATCAAGAAAACGATCCCGAAATGCTAGATAGAGAGACACATTGACACACATACCAACTGAAAAAAATATGCTACAACCAATAAATTCACTGAAAGCATTTTTTGAAATCAGATAGGCAGAAAAGGAAAAAAAAGCCCCAACTCATCAGCAAAACAAAACCCCAAAATACTAGCAACAACAATGACTTCAATAGCAAAGGACAACATTACCTGGTTCTGCACCACTGGCAATTCTATGCTTTTCAAACATCACTTGCAGCATGATCTTCAGATTAATGATATATTATTTGAATTCTCTTTGGGTTGAAATTTATTCCAGAAATAACAGTTTAGATCATATTAATTTCTGCTCTGAGTTCTAGAAAAAATAGTCCTGAAAAATGAGAAGAGTTTTATGGCATTTGTGATACCGAAAATTAAGGAGGGAAAAATACCGATTCTTCCCTTCCCTTCCCTTCCCTTCCCTTCCCTTCCCTTCCCGCTCCCTGTCCCCATTCCCGCTCCCTGTCCCCATTCCCTGTCCCCATTCCCGCTCCCTGTCCCCATTTCCCATTCCCCATTCCCCATTCCCCATTCCCTGTCCCCATTCCCGCTCCCTGTCCCCTCTCACTGGACGNTCCCTTCCCTTCCCTTCCCTTCCCGGAGCTTTACTTTCTTCTAAGCTATTGTCCACTGTAGGGTATTTATCACCTTAGCTCTTCAGGTGAAGGTGAATTCTAAAACTGTGCTTGTGGTCATCATATTACAGCCCCAGTCTTGCTCAGGCTACCTCAGCTTTGCTATAAAGTGTCCTAAATTATAAGAACAGCTAAGGAAGCTGATAGGTAAGAAAAGGAAGGATTAATATTAAACACAGCAATACAGAGTGTGAATAATCTGAGTCACCCTTTAAAATATGTGTAATGTAGAAAAAAGTAGATCAATCCACAGCTAATAACATACAATGTTTATGGTACAACAGCACTTAGGAGATACTTATGCCCAGTTAATTCCCTGGGACACAATGAGCACTGCAGCTGCCTTGTATTTTAGGTAATTTCTCAAAGCCATAATGACATGTTTGGTAAATAACTAGTTATTACTTAAACTAAAGAGGTGCGTTGAAGAGTCTGAGGACATTAATAATAAGGAGAATTGTAGGGATTAGGGAAAAAAACCAAAGAGCTTCTATGTAGCCATGTTGTATGGGCATCTCATGAACATTTAGTTTTCATTACTATGTGATAACTGTATTTTATCTTGGACACAACCTTGAAAAACCACCAAGGTAATTCCTCTTACCAACAGCTGGAGGTCCTTTCACTATCAACTTTATAGCAGATCTTTGTGTGCTAGAAACTGAGGCAGGAGAGATTTCCTTTTATTTTATCCACCAGTACACCTTCCTATCCTACCACTGACTTCCCAAGGTTGGCAGCTTGGGAAGACTATGTCTAGAGCACCATCTTGTTACAGTCTTAGCCTCCTTCACAGCTTCCTAATGATTTACTTTGCTTCACTTTTGCCTTTCTTTAAATTTCCACAAGATTATTTTCTTTTAGCTATACGACACTTGTTTGAATTTAAACTGAATTATCATCTTTGTTCTATTAAAGCAGCCAGTGGGAATAAGAATATCATGTTTCAATATCTTTCACCATGCTTATAGTGATTTCTCCATTAACTTTCACTGCATGGCTGTCCTGTAAAGTTCCTGAACAACTATGGACAACAGTTCTAAAATTGCCTGTTAGGCCTTTACAATTATCTCATTAATTTTTCAACAAAACATGGGTGTTGAAGATATTGGAAACTTTCCTTTCAGTATGATAAGTTGATTCTCAGGTTGCGTCTTTAAATAAAATTGATTGTGCCCAGATTTATTTGGGGTTGGGAGTAGGGGTTTCATTTTTTTTATTATTTTATTGTAAAGGATAAGCATGGATTTCTTAACATCTCTGTTTCAACACTTTGTGAGTAAATCACTTCATGCAGAAACATTATTGTTGACATTTAGTCAGGGGGTTGCCTTTTTTTTGCATTCAGGAATGTACTTGTTCTCAACCAGTCAAGTTTCAGTTTTGAAAATATCACTCTATTGATTCATCAGAACATCTGATGCAAGCCAAAACTGAGAAGATCATGAATGCTGTGTAACAGGAAGGAAAATGCACCTCTTGGATTAGGGGTATGACAGATCTTCACTCATTACAGCATGAACAAAAGATTAACAAAACCAATACTGCAATAGAGTATTACAGAACTGTTTACAGTATTACAGTATTACAGTATTACAGTATTACAGTATTACAGTATTACGGTATTACAGTATTACAGCTGACCACTGAGCACGTGTGAATACAGGTGTCCACCTCCCAAAGCTGTCTCTTCAAAAAGAAGAAAAAGAAGGAAGAGAGGGCAACTAGTGTAGCTGCAATTTTCCATCACCAAAAGTTTTTGAGAGAGAATTCTGTTGCCTGAATTAAATGCTCTGCACAGAGTGCTGTCTCCAGCTTCAATAAGCATTGGGCCATATGCCACTTCCCATGTCATGATATATTGACTGTGTCAACATAATGACACAAATTGTCTCACCAAAGATTAGCTGTCTTTGAATCATTTCACCAGTCTCTAAAGTACATATCTAATTTTCACCATCATATATTTCCATCTTGTTCTATTTTTTTAAGACCATCATGTCATACAGACTGAATAAACTGAACTGCTGCTTTCAGGTTTTATGTCATTTATGCCATTTTGTCAGCTTGCCATAAATGAAAATGTCAGCCCCTTTTCTTTAAAGAAAATTTTCACTATTTATGGGTCTACATCATCAATAAGTTGACTAACAGAGGACAAAGTTCCCCACCTTTTGCTTGTGAAGCTGAAGGTGGGAAAGTGAGCGTGGCTAATAAGTTACAGTTTACTAAGCAGCATCACAGATATCAGAAGCACTGGGTTTAATAACAGCTAACATAGCAATGGGGAACAAAGACATATGGACCTCTGTGCAAGTTTCTTTAAGAGCCGCCATAACAGACCCCCACGTAGCGAGGTGCCTGTAAGTATTGGCATCGTCTTTCCTGCCAATATTAAAAGTTTCTGTACTACTGCATGCCAGGCTTACAATCGGGAAGTCCCAGTAGAAGGGAAATCTTTTACATGAGTGGATACCCAATCCAGCAAGGTGGTTAGGCTCTTAGCATTGAAGATATCTGTGCTTTGCTGATGCGGGAGCAGCCATAACAGGTCTAGGCTCTGTCTTTGTTCCAGGGATATTTTTCCTCCCATAATTCTTCCACTGCTCACCTGATAGGTGATGGGCCACGTATTTGGGTTCCTTTACCAAGCTTTTCTTGGTCTACCCCAATTCCTGGTCCAATGAAAGTTGCTACTGGTGCGGTCCACATCTTTCACAACCTTTGAAATGTCCTGCTTTGGGCAGCCATTTCTAGCAATGAGGAACAAAGACACATGAACCTCCTTGCTTCTCCCAAAGAAGGTCATTTACTGTAATGAACCAAGAACTTTTATGTTTTAAACTTGAACCAAAACAACCACTCATTGGCTGCCTGCCACTGCAGTGTTGCTGTTCTTGCGTCCCTTTACCCAATCAGCTCTCTGATCATGTGGTGTCCATTCGTCTCCTCAACCAATCAATCACTGCCTCATGCATGAGGCAAGCACATGCCAGCTATACAACCTGTTCTCTGGTTACGTGACCTGCTTCTTACCTCCCTGTTAGCTGAATCTTTCCCACAGTGCTTTCTTTTGATCAAGAATAGGATTGAATAGGATTTCTTGTCTCTCAAAAGCTAAAACAGAGTTTTCAGGCAGGTTTGTAAGCAGAGCAACAGAACTACCTGCTTCAGCTGTTTCTTGATGGATGACCAGAGGTGAAAATGTCAAGTCTATGCTATGGTTTATGCCATTCCCCTACATGGTTAAAAATATCCCAGACACCAGGCCACCTTTCAAATCCATAGTCAAGTACAGTGTCAGTCAGAGCTTGACTTGATGCTGGTGAACAGCTGCACTTTTTGGACTTAGGTGAAAACTATGGAGCCAATGCACCTATCCTGTCTTACAAAAACCCAAATAAGGGAAAAAAAGTATGTCAGTTGAAATAGTGAAATGGCACATCTCATTAACTTGTGTAGGCCATTAAAATTGAGGATTTACATGACTTTTTCGCCTGAGTCGATGCTTCACTCAATAACAAATGGATTAAGAATTTAAAGTTTCAGCTCAGCCACAGCCTCTTGAGGTAGATGCAAAGGTTCCATAACAGTCAGTGTTAGTCAGACCATGTGCAGCAACAGGATCACAGTACACAATTATATGAAGTGACTGATAAGTCACTTGATTAGCTGTTTGTCTTGTCATTTTCTTTTTTTGTCCTCATATAATGAACTACTTTCAAATGTACTTACTGAAGTATATTTTATGGATATAAGTGTTTAACTGCTGTTTTGTATCTTTGTATGTCATTAATAATTGTGACTCAGTAGAACAAATAGATTTAAAGAAGTCATGTTGATTTCAGAGACAATAATAATAATAATTCTGTTCCTCAGCTCTATAAAAAGAATAACATAAACATGAAAATTCTGTAGTATTTTACAGACTGAAACCGAGAAGCCCATATTCTGATACTGGTTAAGGAAAATGTAAATTCATGGCCACCTTTCTTTGCATGTGCTTAAGGAGAGCTTTGGGTCTTTCTTTGATTTGGGGTTTCAGAGTATGCAAACATGAATATCACAGCAGCACTTTGAAAATGTGTGAAATAAGAGAAGACTGTAGATAGTTCAAAAGAGAGCATTTAAACTTCAATAACAGAATATTCCTGATAAAGGTATTTGATTTAAGAAAATATGCAAAAAATAATCTTTTATAGCTCGTAGAATCCATGTGAAAAAGAAATGACACATTTAAGAAATTAGATGTGATAAAGAGTTACTCTCTCCATAAAGAGACCAGAATAGGCAGAGTTAAGGTCATTCTAAGCCCTTGCAGGTAAACTTAGGAGCCAAGGAGGCTTTGTAAAGATTTGAAAAAAAAAAAAAAGATTTAAAGAAATAGTGAGATGTCAGAAAAGAGTGAAACCCAATGATACAGCCTGAGTGAAAAACTGGCCTATTGAGAAACAGTTTACGTACAAATATTGCTGATCCAATCTTTCCCAGGTTTCACTCTTAAGGATTTTACAGTCATATTTTCTTCAATAATAAAAGTAATCCTGTTGCTTACATTTTCTTAGTTAGTCCAGAAAATGGACATAAATGCATATTCCAAAAATAGTCACGACTAAATTACTGAATTATCTGTTTTCAGCTTTCTGCCTATGAAATTCATGACAGGACCATAAGTAATTGAACAAGAAAGACTTACACCCAGGACTCCTGAGGCTGACTGAACAACACCACTGAGGTTCTTAGAAGGTGATGGCCAGAAGTGAAGGAAAACAACCATGATTTTTAGTGACCCTCCCTAGGCCATTCTGCTCTGGGCATGGCACATAGGCCAGTAAAATCACACTCTGCTAAGACTAAGACACAATCTAGGGCAAACTAAAAGACCTTCTGAATTACTGTATTTGGGCCTTTTCATGTAAGATTTTTTATGCAAGATTAAATCCCATTAAAATCTACAGAGAAGAACACTAGGAAATGTATCATATATATTAAAAGATTAAGAAAAGTATGCTAAAAATGCTGGGGAGAACCTAGTGCTGAAGGTACACCAAATTACAAAATTGTAAAAGACATTTAAATCCATTTATGTGGAAATTCTCGTTTGATACAGAAGCCAAAATCAAGTCTAGTCAATCAATCAACCCTGTTTTACAGGGTTTTTCTTTATTTTCCTTTATCCACAAAGAATTTAAAACCTCAAGTTTTATCAGCATCCAAATGAGAGAGACAGATCTTGACAACGTGGACAAATATTAGAGATGGATGAAATAGTTAAGACAACACAGAGATCAGCCCAAACCTTTACTAAAAAAGCAGATGGAAATTTGTGATAATTGAGTATGTACTGTTAATTTTAGGTTTTTCTACAGTTTCATGCATATATGGACTAATTCCTGAATCTGGGGCTTGAAGAGATGGTGCAAAACTGACTAAGACAACATTAATATTTTCAGTGGGAATGGAAGATGATTGCATGAATGTTTTTACATGTACCTTTTTTTCTCATGGGATTTCCAGTACAGCTATTTTTAAGCAACAGGAAGTTTGGCTAACTTGGAAATAAAATACGAACAAATATGAGCATATAGATTTTGGAGGGCTGGATTTAACCTCTTCACCCTTCCTCTTTTGCTTTTAATGTCTGTCTAGCATATGAATAACCAGCAGAAAAAGAGAGGGAGAGGGGAAGAAGAAAGAATTTCACATTCCTGTATTTCAGCCAGCACATTCCTTGGGAACATAAGTGAGGTGGTTCAAAAAATGCAGACTTCGGAATTTATGTGATTTTGGTATGTGCAGCAATGCACTTTGGATGCATTAATAAAAATGGTTAAAGAACGTGCACCTTTTTGGGGGGTCAGTTTAATTTACTTAGCTCTAGAAATTTCAACATGTGTTTTTCATAGATTAATCTGAACTAAAAGTCACATAGAAGCATCTATAAACATCAAATTGTGCAGCTGTTAATGCATCTGTCAGTGGGAAATGGAAGAGAAGATAGTGTGATGCCTCTTAACATGGTGTTAAGAGCCAGGAGCCTTGGATACAATTCTCAGCTCTGCTGCAAATGTCCTTGTGACCTTGAGAAAAAACCTCTCTCAGCTTCACCTGTAAATGCTTCTCTTTCTCACAGGGTCATTTTCAGCTCAGATTAATTAATAGCTGTTGGGCATTTTTCCATCCCCTTAGAGAAGGCACCATAAAAACATAGTCTACTGCATTTGTCCTGAGATGAAAAGTGTACAAAGGGAAAATCTGCGAAACAGATTAACACCACCCCCTAACACCCCCAATAGGAAACACAAACATAAATGTTATGGGCCACCAGCCCTCCTTTGGTCTGACCCGCTGACTCCCTGCAACCTTTTCACATGTGCTGGAATTCAGCCCTTTCTCTCCTTCTGTATTTCCCTTTCCCACACTTCCTACTGTTCCTACCTGCACAGCTGCTGAAGTTTTAAGTGCCCCACATTTACCAGATTAAGTTAGTTTAATTGCAAGTCGTTTAACTGTTCATGCTCTCATTCCAGAGCTGGTAATGTTTCCACTGCAGAAGGCAAACCTGCAGCCAGAAAAAATTTACATTTCTTCTCCTACTAGATTGCATCAGCTTTTCTGGCCTATATTCATTAAAACAGCTGAGCAAGTAGGGAAAAATAGTCCATTTAGTGTTACTCAAGTTATTTTAAACAACCTTATAAAATATTACAATCCCTACTTATAAGTCTACATATAGTAATCCAAAAATATTTTACAGTAGATCAAATATTTTGATTTTCTCTATTCACTCAATTTACTGTATGTAAATCAATTCAGGAATCATAAAGTCCAATCAGGCTGGGGAGGTTGCATTGCTGGCAAAGACTATAGATAGAAAAGAGAAAGCCTGATAAATTTTGAGTCCAAAAAGTAATTAGAGCTTTCTGTGTCATGGTACACACAGATCAGTAATTTATTAATTGTTTCTCTGAATAGGAGGAAATTAGTATCCTTTTTGAAAGGTATCAATTCAAATCCTCATATTTCCATAGTTAAATTGCTCACACTATTTAAAATCAATCCTTCATATCTTGTCTGAATGTGTCTCCAAACATTGGTCTTGTTAGGTCTTTTTATGGTACAATAAACTGTTGTTTGCAGAAATCCTTACTCGTGCAGAAACTTTGAAACTGTAACCAAGAAATTTCTCCTCTTCCTGAATTTCTTCTTGGCTAATCCAAGGAGACTGAACTTCTTGGTTTATCACTACATGTCATACTTTCCAGATCCTAGACTCATTCTTGTTGCATTTTCAGAAAGATTTCCAAATTTTTTTAGATGTGAAGATTTTCTTATACCCTATTTCTGTCTTAGAGTACTCTGTGGTTGTCTACTGTTCCCTTGGCTATGAAGTGCAAAGTTCTTTTTGAAGCACTTACATTCCTGAATATAATATGATAAAATGATTACATTGGAGTGTCATTAAGACTAGTGTGCATTACAAAAGAGGAATCACAGAATAGTTAGTGTTGGAAGGAACCTTGGGGATCATTTAGTCCAACCCCCACAGCAAGGTAGGGTCATGTAATTTGTTTCTCTAATTACCCATGGAACATATTCACTGATCATTTTTACATCAATGAGGATTTATTATGTTGAAAATTGCAGGGATTGCAATTATAAAAACATAGTGATATACTACAGCAATATTTGGCATAACATATATTCTGTGTTGTAGCTGATTATAGTCAGTAAAAAAATTTGCCCATTTATTTTAGTTTTTGAACGGGTTAGCTGCAATAATTATAATAATTAATTATCAAATTAATTGTGTGTAGTTTATTTTGGCATAAAAACTGATATGAAGACTCATTATCCATTCTATGAAAAAGCAGGATGAGAGAGAAGTTGAAATAGAAAAAAATTATTTTACTCACATGGTTACCGATTCACAAAGACCAGCTGGCAGCATTTTCTTTAATGTTGTCAATCAGACATTGAGATGAATTTTCTAAACTTGCTGTCCCAGTTATGGTCACAAAATACAAACACAAAAGCACCTCTGCATGCTAGAAAATAATTGTGCTCACAGCAAACAGACTTCACTATGCAAAATTACATAAAACTGGAACTAAATGCAGTACAAGGAAAGAACAAAGCTAGAAAATAAAAGGAATGAAAAACTGGGAGGTTGTATGGACACTGTGCATTTCTTAATAATAATATTAATTTTATTACTATTAATTAGTTTTGAGGTTACTGCTTCATTTTGTAAAGATGGATTTTGATTTTTTACATACATGCTATAATTGATTCCAATTTTATTTATGACTATTCTATAGTGTAATTTTTTGTTTAGAATCTAAGATACACGTGACAAAATTTCTTATTTTATTTATTCAGTGACACAGTAGCTTTAACATAGCCTTTAACAGTAGCTTTAACATAGCCTTTAGCTAACATAAAAGTAACTTTATGTTTCTCCACGTACCTAGACAACATTATATTCAAGTCTGCAATATAAGCTTGGTGAGATAAGAAGCATTTCATATATACAGGTGCCTAGTGTCAGAAGTGGGTTAGGAGTTATTCCTGACACAGGGTACATTACTGGAAACCAAATAATATTTTTAATGCATTGGAAAAGTCATGAAAAAAGAATAAGAAAAAATGTTTAAAATAAGGTAATTGAAGCCAAAGAATTAACTGGGTTTTTTGGTTTTTTCCAGTTCTTAAATTGATGGCAATACTTCTTTCACCATTCAGTCATGGGTCAGGAAGGCAAAAGTGGTTCTTCCTGAGAAACTAGCAAGACATGAGAAGATATTCAATCTCTGTGTTGCACTTTCAGCCAGAGTGCTCAATCTCCAGGACGCAAATTTTGAATCATTTCTAGATTCACTTTTGCTCTGCTGGGGGACCAGAACACTCAAGGTCCAAGAAGATACTCTGAGTTTGTTAAAAAACCATTTTGCATTTGCAAAATAGTCCAAACAAACCCAAACCACTGGTACTAAATGTTTCATATTTATTTATAAATTTGTTTGTCTGGATTTTTCATGTGGAGATTTGCTTTTTGCTTTCTATCCTGTCTTTTTACCTCTCTTCCAATGTTTTAAAGCAAGTGAGTTATTATAACAGAGCCTGCTGAAAGACATCTTTCGTGGACAGCAGGACTCTTTTTTACTGAAATGTTCTTTGGTCAAGCTGTTGCCTGCAGGGAGCTTTCCAGTATGCAAACTGCAGTGCTTGTAGGGAGACAGACATTCTTCATGATGCCATCACAGAAAGGGAGAGAAAGTTGACTATCAGATTCTGTCCTCCCCTTGCATCCTTCCCATCCCACTCTAACACAGCTTCAGAGCTTTTTCTCAGTGATAGGACCAGATGACCCAATAGCCGACCCATATTTCGCTGGTTGTCCCCAGTGGTGATGTTCTGTGTACTTGGCAAAAATGGAAGGCACAGATCATGGAACACGTCAGCGTTGCCAGGAATGTGCAGCCAGGAGAGTTTCTTCCAGCTAAAACACAGTAAAATTTAGCATAAAACAAACTCGATACATTCATCTTCAAATACTTTTTATCACAGTCTAAAATCTCCTGGACTTAATCCAGTGCATTCCCTACATGGAACGATACGTTAAGTCTACTAATCCCTTCATTATGTATTTACATATTGAAGGCTCAAATCAGTCTTGCCTCTGTTTTTAAAATAATAATGTGCTGGCTGCCTAATAAACTTTTTCGTATAAATAGCGTTTTTCCTTCTGTAATCCATTGAGTTCAGTGTATAAGCTAATCGCAGACCTTACTTTGTTCATACTCAGAATTTTCAAGCCTGCAACCTAAACATAGGTTCTTTAAATAAAAGTTTAAAACAACTAAACATGCTGCCTACTTTTAGAATCAGTTATTCAAGCCTAGTCACCTAGCAATTTACAGGTGATTAGTATATTTGCTTATATTTCTGTTTACAAAATGAACATCTAAGCGTCTTGTTCAGTACATCTATTATATAACCAGAGCCTGAAGTCTTGAAAGACTCCATTTTACTCACAGAGCATCTCCATCCTCCAACAACTTTATAACATGTATGTACTTAACAATTAGTTATCAGAGTTTATTGGTATCTGTAAACAAGATAATGGAATACCAGTTTTTACCAGCTGTAAATGTGGCCCTGCTTTCAGATACTTGCCTGTCCATGTAAAAATGGAAACATCCCAATTAGAATTTTTCTGTCCGACAGATTTCAGTTTTCTCTTTTGATTTCTCTTCTTGTGAAATCTTTCTAGAAAGTTCTTGTTGTGAGGTTATTAAAAGGGTCTTTCTTTTTGTAATGGAGTTTTCATAATAATAATCAAAACCTACATGCACACACACAAAATAATTGAAGGGGGAAAAGAAAAAAGCTTCAGAACACTCATTGAAGCTTCACAATCAAGAACTTTTCTTTTTGGTTTTAATCTTATTTCATTCTGGACATTGTATTCCCTGCAAAATGTTCAATTATTAGCACTGGAAGAAAACAGGAGAATGCCGTAGTTTACAGGTCTTTTATCTGAATTAAGTTCATACGTTTCTGTAAATGTTGAGGTAGTAATGACTTCAATTGGAATTTGGCATCTCATCCATCTTTTCTCCCCTCTGTTTAGGGAAATTGACCTTATCATGACATTTCCATGCACAAGTATGTAACAAAACATGCAAAATCACCAGGGAAACTGAAAGGGAGAGAGACTAGAAGGAACTGCTGGTGTGAAACAGCTTTTAAAGTGAATGTGCAAACTCAGACATCGGTAGGTTTTGGGATGAGTACCCAGTCTTATTCTTCAAAGGGACATAGTGCCCTTTGCCCAACCAAAAGCTAGTGCCAAGTGCTAGAGCAAAGGACAGGAAATGCTAACCTGTGTTAAAAAAGAGAAAAACACAGGTTTAAGAAAGTAAGACAAAAAGGGAAAGGAAGAGGAAAACTCCATAGCATCTTCATTTTACTCAGAAAAAAAGACCTAGTCCACCAGAAAGGAAGAGGAAAACTCCATAGCATCTTCATTTTACTCAGAAAAAAAGACCTAGTCCACCATACTCTGTGCAAAAAGAAATACACTGATGGTTTTTCTCTCACAATCTTTATCAGGAGAGATAACAAAGCAAGATAGATAAAATATCACTCTAAAACTAAGGGAAGGACTTCCAAAGAATGCCTCAGAATGGGTCTTTATGTCAGCTGTAACCCACAAATTTTTGGCAGTTTGCTTTAGCTGATGTTTGGTGATTAACAGTGGTTAATAAATAATAAACCAGGCAATTAATAATAAGCTAGGCAATCATAACCAAAAGCAAGGCAACTTCCACATAACAAATAAACATTTTACCAAGCTCGAGAGGAAATCTAAAAGTAAAAGAACTACTTATGTCATGAATAGCTAGAAATCTTATCTTGTTTATTCCGTGAGTTTTCCCAGGCACTATGTGTCTTCTATGCTGTATTTTGCATAATGTCAAGAAAACTGCTGGCAGTTTTACAAATAGAGATAATATTAGGTTGAACTAATGATTTTCATAGATAAGGTGTTTTGCTACCAGTAATGGTCTCTCTAAAGACAAAGGCCATGCTGGTGATCAAAAGAACAGAGGATTTAATCCTCATGCACCTATTTGATTACTAACAGCAAAGTTTTTAAAAGGTTCACTTTTAAAATAATATTCTGCTCAGCAACAGGAATTTGAAGTGGCACAGAACCCTGGTGGTACAAAGGGAAATAGACACATGCATTTTCCCTAGCAAGCTGTATTTCAGCTGTGGATTAGTTGCCTGTGTATATTCATAGGGAGGAAAGGAAAAAGGGCCATGAGATGAGTTCAGATCCTATGGATCTGACAGTGGGCTGCAATCCTAATTTTGATTTGTTGGTAAAGGATATTTGGGCAAGTTTCCTTTGTTTCTTTGGGTTCTGTTATAATGTTTGCCAACTGCTCTCAGTTATGTGACTGTGAAGCTTACAGAAATAAATAGAGAGCGCGGATTAATTTAAATCTAATAAGTTTTGTTTTAACACTAATCTTCTGCTTCAGGAGGCATTTATGTTGAAATGAGAAGCATGATAGATATGCTAAAATTTAGATTATTAATATGGGTTTTAGTATTGATATTAGTGGAGGGTTTAAAGGACAGGACTGAAATATTGGAAAGAGTATATTCATGCAATTACACCTGAGAGATCAGAGTACAGTGTTCATATGGTTTTATTGCTACTATATTTGATGAATACAACTTGGATGGCTGCCTCTTCTGTCTTCCTCCTCCTTCATGTCTCCTGCTCAGTGTCTTAGTCTCTGTGAAACATATTTTTAGGTTCCTTGGTGTTCCTTTCATATTGTGTAGTCATGGTATCTTATAACTGTCATGTCCAATATAGGAGAAATAATTCCCTTGGGCTTTATTGTGCCTGAATCACCATTTACGATTTTGCCCTATCAGAAACTGAATGTCAATGGCAACTCTTTAACTGTTAAAGAGGAAAGCCACCTTCGTACTGAATTTGAATGAATTTTGGTTTCAATGTGAATTGCAGGCCTGATCTCTTGCCAATGAGGGAGTACATGAAAAGTCTATGTAAAAAATTCTGTCTCTGAGAATAAATTTAGCTTAACTTTATTAAGCCTAGTCTACATCTGTCTCCATAAAAAATACAATATTCTTGATTTACACAGCTGCATATTGAAACAGTACATTTGGAGTTATTGCACTGCCACAGACACAGTTAATGAAGAATTAGGTTGTCAGGCATAAATATGTGGTTCAGGAGACATTGAATGTGTCCCTGGTTCAAGTAGTAACTTACACTCTAGACCTGATCAATTCACTTTTTCTGTTTTCTTTTTGAACACCAAAGAATATCTTTGAACATCTCATTCACCTTACTTGTATGGAGAGAAACACTGAACACAAATAGGATATTATTTGTAAATGACAGCTACTTTGCTATAGAAATTTCCTCTTCACTTCATGGGTCAGTAATTTCAGACAACTGAAAGCACTGAATTAAAGTAACTTTAAAACTATTATGCATGTCACGTCATGTCATGTTACAAAGTAAATTTACCAATTACAGTGTTTTCCAAATAGTTTCAACAAACAGCATTGCACAAGAACACAAATATCCAAGGGTTCTGTGTTGCATTTTCCAAAGACAATTGCAGACATCTAATTTTTAATGGTCGAAAAGGCTCAGCCAAAGTCTGCTGAAATATGTACATAATATAATTTTTTTATCCCTCTTTCATGGCATAATTCTCAACTGTAGATTACTTTAGATTGAGCAATGTCAGAAGATGAGTGCCACTAAATAATAGGATCCTATTCCAAACAACAGAATAAAGATTTTCAGCAACACATACTTTAAATTTGTACTATACCTTGCTTGACTTGCACAGAATATAGCTTCATTGATTTTGAAAATCAGCAGGTTTATGGGTGCAGCAAGATATACAGAGCCCAACAACTCTGATACACCATATTACCAAATGCATGGACAAGCCTGTACCTCAGGAACTTAGGACTGTTTCACTACCCATAAGTACTGCATTACAGAAGAACCTCTATGCACTAAATGCACAATGTTCAAAATGGTCTTACACAAAGTTTTTTAGAAGTAGTACTAGTATTTTAAAATCATGAAGGTTGTTCCTGTCAATGTAAATGTCCAGAAAATCCAAAGATCTGATAAGAAGCCTATAGTAATAGCTGGGGCTTTTACATTTCTTTTGCTTGAAAACTAGAGATTTGAAGAAAGATGAGGTAATGACACCCTTGAGATTACCGATGGGGTTTTTTCCCCTATGAAAAATTCATAACTGCATGGAAGTGGAAAGACAGGGTGTTAAACTTGCAAAAGCTACAAGAGTCTTGATTTTAAGAAGCATGATTATCTACACTGATGGATCAGGAGCACTATTTTCCAGCAAGCGGCAGTAGCAGCCAGCATGAAGAAGTTGCACCCAGGCAAAATCAGTCAGTCATAATTTAGAATTCAGTGATACTCTAAGTTAAAATAAAATAATTTCTTTTAACTTTGAATAAAATTATGCAACAATCAGATCCTCGGCTGCTATAAATGAGACTCCACCTGGAGCAATGTGCTCAATTCTGAGACCTTCAAAATAAGAATGTGTGCCTCCTGGAGCAAGTCCACAGGAGGCCAGAAAGATGACCAGAGGGCTGGAGCACCTGTGAAGACAGGCTGAGACAGTTGGGGTTGTTCAGCCTGGAGAAGAGGAGGTGCCAGGGAGACCTCACAGGATTCCAGTGCCTAAAGGTGCCCTACAAGAAAGCTGAAAAGGGAATTTTTACAAGGGTATGTAGTGATAAGGCATGAGGTAATGGCTTCAAACTGAAAGAGGGTACTTTTATATGAGATACTAGCAAGAAATTCTTTACTATGAGTGTGGTGAGGCACTGAAACAGGTTGTCCAGGGAAGTTATGGTCCCTATCAGTGTTCAGTGCCAGGTTGGATGGGATTTTGAGCAACCAGGTCTGGTGGAATGTGTGTCTGCCCATGGCAGGGGGTTTGGAACTAGATGATCTTTAAGGTCATCTTCCAAGTCATACCATTCTATGAATATCTGCATTCTAGGCAGATCTTGGAATTATGTGAAGGTCTCCCACCTGAAAATGTGATGCACACTAGAATCAACTGGCTATATGCTCCATTGATCGAATTTTCAGGTGGTGGAATAGCAAGAGTTTGTGACAAAGTAACAAATTATTCTTTTTTCCTTGTTATTACTCTCATGATTTGAAGCATTGTTGAAGATATCTAATGATCTTGCATCTTTCTGAAACAGCTGGAAACAGACCTGTAATATAAACTCAAGTCCTGTGACATCGTGTGTTTGTTTTTAGTAAATAGACAGTATGCAGTGGAATTTCCATAAAATAATTTTTTATTTGACAACTTAATTTTTTTGATTTATGGCTCATGGTACTGGTCTTCTGATTTAACTGGGGTTATACAGGAAAACGCAAATTTGGTCTAAGACACTGTCAACAGCAATTTTCTCATGGACTTAAATAGGATCACATTGAAACATTTTTTTCAGGGAACTAGATTAGTTTAGATGCTTTGAATAAGCAGTCTTCTGGTCAAAATACATACAGAACTGAACCAGTCTATGCAAATTTATATTGCTTGTACAGTACTTTTCAGCAAATCCCCAGTAAAAATTTCAAGCTAACTACCCCATATTGTATTGAAATATTCTTTGTGTTTGATTTTTCCCTCTCATCTTATTGTATGTTGTGTGCAGATTTTAAGTCTCTTTTATTTCTTCCTTACTTTCCATGCGCTGTTTTTCTTCATTGCATTTATTCTGAAAATCAGGATCTGTGTTGGTATGGTTGGAATTCCATTATTTCCATAAGTGTAGAGATAAACAACTAGATTCCTGATCACCGTTAATTCTGACTAGTGAAATGTCACTGTGTATGTCATAAGTTATCCAGTTTATATATGTGGCAGAAATTTGGAAAATACCCATCCACATACAGGAAGGAGAACAAATACTGGACTGAGAGACCTAAGTATTTCCATGATGTATGCCCAAAGATTTTCTATTCCAAGGGGGATGAGACTCCAAAGATCTTGAAATGCTGAGATATGTTTCAGCTCCAGCTGTGCTACACTTTGAAGTTGTTCCATGTGATCTCCATGTTATTTCTATTCTTTATCTTGTCCAGAAAAAACAAAGCTTTCAGTCTCTTACAAAAAAGAAATAAAGGAAATAAAAAGCTTGCAGCTCATAAATCTTCAAAAACTTTTGCTACTACTCTTCTAATCACTGTACCTAGAAAAATGAATTAGACAGAAAAAAAGTCTATAAAAACAGAGGGATACAGTAATTTATGAAAAAATGTTGATTATTTACAACATTTCAGAAAGTTCTGGGGATTCAATAACTTCTAGGCAATTTCAGCTGCTGAGACTACAGGCTGACATAAAACTTCAGCTCCACTGTTCAGTAGGTCTCTAAGGAAATGTGGTTTTGCCCTGTTGCCATCAGTTTAGTCTAAACTAAAGCTGAAGTATCCTTTAACATGTATATATGATAAACTATATAAAGCTCCATGAGAAACAGGGTACTCAGTGGCATATGCTTTTTGTTTGCTATTTAAAGCATTTGTTTGCCATTTTGGGATTGCCATTTAAAGTGGATTTTGAAGAGCTATTGCTACTACAGTGTTACAAGCCATGCAAATATGACTTGTGAATGTTTAGTGTAAATAACTTTTTTTTTTTGTATCACTAAGCACTGGAAATAAACTTCTTGATAAAAATGTCTAAAGTCATATTGGTTTCTATTGTTACTGCCCCATAACAGAAGGATGTGACCACTTCTCTCAGCTTTTGGCTTTCCCTACTTTAAAGTCTTGATGTGATCATCAAAGGACAATTCAATTCTTGAATGTTGTTTTCCTTTAAAAATAATCAAAAGGTGCTAAGAGGTAAAAAGCTGGCAATATACAAATAACAATAACAAATTCCTCTTCAACAATCCTTTTAGTGGGTTACTTTAGTACAAATGCATTTATTTTCTTTTCACAGATATGTTTTTACATTTTAGAACAAGAAGGCAAGTGCCTAAATGCAGTGGTTTTTATCCCTATTCAGAAAGGATGAACTGTTTATTTGAGGGCAAGATCCTGCCTTTAATTACATTAGACATAATTTTGCCAGCAGGCTTTTTCAGACTGGAGGAATCTTAATTATAATAACAATGATCTAATAAATAGAAAAAGATAGATAAATATCATAACTTACCTATTTGCAGGACAAAAACATACCAGAGATATATCTAGAAATAACACATTGTTTTTACTCAAGACAGCTCAGCTTGTCAACTATAACCTAACTTCATATTTAAAAAAAAAGAATGTATGGAGAATTTTAAATATTGCATGTCATGGTTTAAGCCCAGAAGGCACTTAAGTAACTTGAAATCACTTGCTTACACTTTGCTCCCTAGTGGGAAATAGACTTGGAAAAAAAAATTAGCCATCTTGGGGTAAGAACTGTTTAATAATTNTCAATACCACAGCTCACCACCCGCTGTCTGATGTTCAGCCAGTCCCTGAGTAGCAAATATAGTCCCAGATAACTCCCCCCAGTTTATTTATTGGACCATGTTCTATGGTATACAACATCCCTTTGGCCAGTTCAGGTCAGCTGTCCTGGCCATGCTCCATCTCAGCTTCTTGTGCACCGCCTCACTGGCAGAGCATGGGAAACTGGAAAATCTTTGACTCAGGGTAAGCACTACTTAGCAACAACTAAAACATCAGTGTGTTATCAGCATTATTCACATGCTAAATCCAAACCAAGGCTACTAAGAAGAAAATTAACCCTATCCCAGCCAAAACCAGGACATTGCATGAATTAATTTTTCAATTATGACAAACAAAACCTATTCCTAATCTTATTCTTACCAAATTTATGTCACATCAATGAAGAAACATATTTTAGTTTTTATGCTATTTTAAAATTAGGAAGATTTAAAGAAAATATATTTGCCACAGAATCTACAGAACATCTACAACTTGATGGGTACAGGACTTTATTCCATGGGCTAAAAACTGTAAGGCATCTGGTACTAAGATGCCAAAAGATCCCACCCAATCCCTAGCCACCACTTTGAGACTGCAGATGTCCCAAGGCTTTTGTGCCAGCTCCTTTGGAGACAGTTTGGATATCTGAGGAATTCCCTAATGGCCCTAGAACATGAAGTATCAGCAAACAAATTGAGCTCTTCAAGCTTCTGTTCCTTCAGTTGTATTTTCAAAGCATATTTCAGCTGTAGAAAATACTGAGAGCCATTTAATTTAAGTTGCCTCTGAAGACTGCCAATCAGGTTCCTGCCTTGGTTACTACTCTGAAAAAAAAGATTGACTCATGGTGCAAAACACAAGTCACAGTCACTTCAAGCTGATGGAAAGACATCCCTCCCTAGGTGATTAGAACCAGGTTGTTATAAGAGCAGTTGCAAACATGCTGCATTATTTCAGAGTCCCACAGGTTTGGGCAGGCATACAATCGTCTTTTCTTTTTTATGCTCTGTTTAAAATGCTTAGCTGAGAGATGAGTAAATAATGAACAAGCAAAAAATATAGATGATAGTTTCATTTGAAATTGAAACAGCACCATGTACTTGGCTTTTGACATGGACAATGGGGCCATGGCTTTAAAAGGTTTTACTAAATAAACAGAAGTTCTAAGTGCAAGCCTCACCTCCCTGCCTCCCTTCCCCCTCACACCAGGAGTTTTAAAAAGCTATTAAGTTTACATTTGAACTAATATTTAAGTACTGGCTTTCTTGGGAAGCCTGACAAATACTGTATGCTAAGTTGTGCTGTGGCAAACTGCTGCACTGTTCAAGTGACAGCCGTACCTCCCATTCTGCTCTCAATCACTTTCCACATTGACAGTCTGCTGCTAAATTCCATGGAATTAGGCAGCAAGACAGCTAAAATTATCTTGTGGACTCTGCATTGCACCAATGTGTTAATGAGTAAACAAATTATTACTGTGTTTATCTGTGCATTTTTCTCTTATTTAAAGATTTCATCATTAATTTAAGTCCATAATGTATTTGCAAGTAACTTAACTTCTCTGTGCCTTAGCTTTTAAGTTGTAACATTGGGATAAAGGGCTTACCTACCAGCATATACAAATTAAATTTCTCAGGTGCTTAAATATCAAAAGAATGGAAGTCAGATGTGTGCCAAAGAGACAGAGATCAATTTTCAATGCACACAGACATTGCTGGAACTTTCATCAGTAAGCCCTACTCTTCCTCTTTCCAATTCCATGTACGTGTGTTCATGCTCACATTCAACTGACAGTTACAAATCAAAAGTTAATTTCTTAAGAGGCAAAGCGATAAGAATTTCCAAGGGAACAGAAGATGGTAGTAGTATTATTTTTAAGTCCTACAGTCTAAGAGACACTATCTACAGTTGTCTGTATGCCAAGTCAGTTAACATTACTCTACTTTTTGAAGCTTAGTGGTTCCAGCTTTATAGTAAAGAACCATAA
This sequence comes from Ploceus nigricollis, assembly GCA_013399945.1. Classification (NCBI taxonomy): domain Eukaryota; kingdom Metazoa; phylum Chordata; class Aves; order Passeriformes; family Ploceidae; genus Ploceus; species Ploceus nigricollis. Next base: position 120,703 of record VXBC01002944.1, read on the forward strand.
TGAAGAGCTGTTCTGTGTAACATTGAGGTATTAAAATGGTGCTTTGTAACATGAATGGGGGGTGTGGGTCAGAGACAGAGACTCACACTCCAGAGTTCTTGTGACAAACAGCCTCGAGTTTATTCCTCCAGCTCCTTTTATAGGAACTCCAATTACACATGGTCTTAGCCCCATCTAACTCTCCGGCCAATGATACATCTGCATTTAGAGCTGAATGACATTGGCTGAGGGTCCCTGTGCAGATTGAATCCAACCTATCCTTGCCCACCAGGACTCCAATGCTACAGCACTTTTTCCTGCCTCAATTAGTAAAATTGAGAAGCCTTCAGCTGTGAATTTAAAAAAATCTGAATATGGCAGTTGATAAAAACACCTTTGAGGCATCTGAATTGTTGGCATAAGATAAAGTTGGGATGGTACAATTTCAAAGAATCTGTGGTGATTCTGCACTAAAGTATGCTTTTTGTCATATAGCATTTAGTAAAAGTACAATCTGACTGAGGCCTAATTTCAGCCAACCAAAATTTGCTTTGACATTCAACATCCAATAATCATATTTTAGGTAACTAGCAACTTGGACAACAAAGGATTTAAGAAAACATTGATCATTTTTACTTGATTCACCTTCCCCAGTGCTACCAAGTTCATATTACTAATATATTTCTCTATTTTTTGCCGAAAATTAGATAAAATTAATAAGCCAACTTTAGTAGGTAGTAGGTAGCACATAAAAAAGTAAAAAAGTAGGTAGTAAAATTTGGCATAAGTATCTGTAAAGGCTGTTGGAATTGATTTTTGACAGTGCTGTTCACTGCTGCAGAGTCAGAATAGCAAGGGCCACAAAACTAGCTGTTATCTTGTGTCCAGAGATATAGGGCATTTGTTTGAATAACTGGATTTGTAAGAGAAACTGGGGGGAGGAAATCAGGTCTGGAACTTGAGTTCCCTCAAGGAGCTTCTGTGTTTCTTAATTTGTACACTATGGGCAATACCCATAGCATGTATGCCCATACTATTCTGACCGTAATTTTGTTACGACATCCAGCACAGTAAAATTTAATTTCAGATAAGATTTCAACATACATAAAAATAATTCTGGACAGTGCTGCATTACAGGAAAGGTACTGCAGTCTTATTACCCAGTATGAAGTCTAAAAGCTGGCAATGTCTGACAATTTTGAGCAACACTGCAGCTGTTTGGTATGGACAAGAGAGGCGGATCTGCTTATGTCTAGGTTTCCACAGCATCCAACTGTTTAGTCAAAGCTGATCCCAGACAGATATATAAATCACTCAGACTTCACACAAGAATGTCTATTGAGCTAAACTTGTAAGCTCCAATAGGTATGTTAATGTAAAGCTTGTTGTCCAAGTAGATGCATTATTTTCTTGCCTTTCCCTTTCTCTGAACTATATTTAGTTAAAAACTGAGGTCAGAATAAAGTATGTAAGAAATTTCAAACATCCTTATTTTCACTGCTAGAATTTTGGTATGAACTTGTTTTATCTTAATATTGCTATGAGAACCTGAGTTATATCAACTGATGATTCAACCAGTTGAACTTAAATTGTCTTAACGGGCACAATAGATTTGAAATTTGTTGAAAAAATAAAATTATGCATCTGAGCAAACTAAAAAGTCAGCAACACAGTTTAAAGTAGGATTCTGCAAGCCTGATCTGTACAAGTGTATTTGCATTATTGTGTCCAATGATACAAAGTAGGGATGCCTGCCAACTCTACTTCAAATATTTTTCAGCCAATTTTTGAAAGCTATCTGTATATTCCAAACCTGGAAACTGAAATTTCCCAAATCAGAAGAAAAATATAAAATTTATTAAAAAAAAAACCCAACAAACAAACAACTAGAAATTGAAATTGTTGATAAAATAAATATTTTTTAAACCAATAACACTTCACCTTCTTATCAATTTTTCATAAAAATAAAACTTTTTAAAAAGGCTTTTTAACCTGCTATTTTCAGTCAGATCAGTACTCATTTTCCATTTCACTAAAAACTCAATATGATACTTCAGACTAGAGGAAATAAAACGTATAGAATGATGGTTTTTTTTTTTAAAGAAATGCTGTAGTTCCATACACAGAGGTGGAGATTTGTGCTAGAAAAGATCACGGACATGGAAAAGGCTGGGATAAGGCAGGATATGATGTACAAACTGTCTCCAAGCCAGACAATAGGGTTTGGGCTTGATATTGGTCACACAACCAGAGATATTTACCAGAGATTTTCAGAGCTACATTTCTGTCATGTTGGAAATTCAAGTTATCTCAAAACAACATGTAGTAGAAAATTTGCAAAGAAGTTTGTAACATTTTGATTTTCGTTTGTAAACCCGGCAATACAATTCTAAACTTTCATGACTAATGGGAATAAAAGAAACATATTTTTTTGAAAGAATCATGTTTATAAGATACACCTTAAAAGTTTCACTTCGGTCGCACTGGAGAGACACTAGTGTACTATTTCCAACTAGTTCACTCATGCAGTTCACTGTCCATTTTACAAAACATGGAAAAGTTTCCTTGGAAACAAATTTCTAAGAAATACACTTTTTTTCCCTAATGGGGAATTGCTTTACCAGTTTTTGGTTGAATTCAAAGCTGGTACAGGCAGGTGCACTTCTGCGTAAAACCTTTCCTACTTGTAGGCCTCTAATATTTTTAGTCCAGAACAGTATAGACACCTCTTGGAGAGAACAAGAAATTGAGCAGTCAACCTCCAAAATTAAAGTTTCATGCCCTGATTTAAGTGTTCTTCTATAATATCATATAAAGCAATTTCATTGTAATATTAATGTGAAGCCAAATCACGGCATACATCATGCTATTATACAAAAATGGCAAGAGAGAAAAGAAATCTTTTGTGAAACCTCCTTATTTCTGTACAAAAGGTATGAGGAGTTAAGCAAGATTATGCACAGTTTCTTTCCTTGCTGTACCACGAGCACAGGTGGGAGAGAGGAACAGATATTGGCTAACCCTCTGCTTCACAACATACATTCTTCCCGATGCAACGATGTATTCAAAACAATCAACCAACCGAACACAAGAGAACATCTACACATAATCTTTTTCAGAACAAGGCTATAGCCAAACAATGGAGTAGTGTATGAATTTACTAGCACTTGTCTGTCCTAGTGATCAGTCTCCCTGTTACATTTCTTTCAGGCATTATCTGTTTCATACAAAAGCTCCATCATTCTACAAACCAAATAAATTGGAAAGTGAAGCACAACCTTAAAAATAAAAAGAGACCATTTTGAGAAACAATTACCATTCTTCTCTGTTGGCTAAAAGAGGACTGAAGTGAGAAGCCCAGGAATCTTTCCTCATGATATGAATCCTGTTACCAGCAAGCTCCTTTAAAGAAAAGTACAACCAGAATATGGCAGTTCTGTCCTATAAATGATCACCTTGTAGTCCCTGATCGTCAATCAATGGCATGGACTGATACATATAATTTACTAAAGAACAAGATAATATTCAACTTATAATTTGACTCTCTAAGTCAATTGCCTGAAGAACAGAATTCTGCAGTGCGTCTGAAAAAACAAGCAAAAAAAACCACAATACAAAATCTATATCTAGCATTGAAATGTAAAAATCATTGGTGGTTTAATTGAATCTCTGCCTGTTTGCAGAATAACATCAATTATCCTGTGAATCATCTGACTACATTTAATACTGTTATATTCCATACATCATTGAGACTGTGACCTCAGATGTGATGACATCAGAGATCATCAGTCAGGCAGCCAGAATACCGACATGAGCTTTTCCAACAGTCTAGATATTAATGATTTTCAAGCAAAGGAAAATATCCTAGCATTTCATGATCATCTTTCTTTAGAGGTTAGAAAGGATTATGTAAAACACATTTTCTTTTAGTTCAGATTTATTATATGTGAAGTGTTATATTGTCAGTCAGTGCAATATTGTTATGAAAATCATCAGGAAGGCATATTTAAGCATAGCATATATTTCATTGCACCATGAAAGAAAACAAAGTTACTTAAGTTTGAAGAGCAAAAATGTATCAGACATTAGGAAGTGCTAGAAATAAGGTTTTCTGTTCTTTCAGGAGGGATGTAGGCATCTTGGTTTGAGACAATTTAAAGGGCATTCTCTGGAAGGAGTTATCTCCTCTAAGAGTTCCAACAATCCCCTTCCACCAATAAGAAATAATTACTAATAGATGAAAATGAAAAAACAAGAGTTTATTAACAAAAAGAACAAAAAGAATGCCAACAGGCAGGAGAGGGGAAAAAGGTAAGTAACTGCTAGATATCAAACTGTTGGACCTCACTACTTCACTGGAACAAAGAGATCTGATCTGTTACATCTGCATACTATCATTTCTCAAACACATCAACATGCCATTTCAAAAGTGAGTATTAGAAATTAAAGGACATCAACATTGGGTGACTAAAACTGTTAATTCAATTACAACACGTTTTGGTACTCTTCTTGCCCCAGATGTCTGTTTTAAGTTAAATACTGGGCATCTTCCAATACAAATGTTAGCAGTTTCTTTGGTGGAAAATTGAATGATGCAAGTGTTATGATTATTTCCAGATGTTTTATTGATAGCTAGGTAGGTAGGTATTACAGTAGAATCCGCGATGTTAATATGTCTGAGATATAACACATGACAGAACTCCCTTTGGTCATCAGCAAACAGCTTTGTTTATTGTCTCCAGCACCTTTCTATAGCCCATTCAAACCTCCTGGGTCAAGACAGCTCATTGGTCTGTCTCTGTGCCCCCAGACTCTGAACCAATACAATATCTGCATCTTAGGAGAGCTCCCATTGGCTGTGAGCTTCTGTTAGTCAGCCCAGAGGCTGCTTTATGGAGCTGAGCTGGGCTGCTTATTATAACTTGATTAATACTACTGCAACAGGTGGTACTGTAGGAAAATAGCAGAGACTGCAAAAACGAATTTAACAGGAAAAGGCCATATAAGCACACATATTCTAGAAATTCTTTATTTTTAGTACATTATCTGTAATGAACTAAATGCAATTTTCTGGAGGAACAATAGACATATGCCTGAAATGACAAAACTTGTCATTAATTCATATACGGAGAGCCATTAATAAAGCAGTTTTTTCTATTATGAAAATATCTAAGATATGTCAGCTAGTTATTTAGAGGTAGCTGTTAGAAACAACTTTCCCCCTCCATTCCAGCCTGCTCTGTGGGTATGTGTGGAGACCATCAGCTTCAGCCTCCTCTCCAGTATGTTTCTGCAGTTTGAAGGCTGTTTATCCGCATGGATTATTTCCAGGATCTGGGATTAGAAGGATTAGAAGATGAGGAGAAGCTCTTTTGCAGTTTCCTTCCTCTCCACCAGTTTGGTGGCAATTTCAGTTTAACTGTTAACGTGGCAGATTTTCAGGTCTTCATGCTTCGTTTAATTTTTAAAGCCTTTGAAAAGGCTTAGGGTCTTGATTCAGCTAAATTCTGAGAAACCTCACATCTGTGACTGTCATTTGTCCGTGTCTTGAAAATTCCTTTTTATATGCCTTTTTTTACAGATTCAAGTTATGAATCTGTTCCTTCTTCCATTTTTAAAATTTTCCCAGTCTCCAGAATCCTCCTCTTCGTTCTTTTACCAAGGCTATGCCTTCATCTCAGATGCAGTAATCAAAAATACTGATTAGGACAAAAGCCTATTTATGGCATATAAACATAGAATCTTTAGTTGCCCTATTCAAGTTATCCTTCATTGCATATTTTTTCTGACTTTCTATCCCTTCAGCATGTTGATGTATCTAAAGGCAATAATAAAGTCTCATCTTGTGTTTAGCAAAGTTGAGATCTCTCATCAATGCTGGAGGTAACAAAGCATATGGGAATACCACTTTTGTGATACAGTAGAGCTCAGTTACAAATTCTGGCTTCCTTTTGCCTAGAGAGGGGCATCTATATAGCTGTTAATACCTAATTTCCTCATCCATCTTCAGATACTGGAATGTTTTCTTGTGTTACAAAGAGTGCACACCACTGTCTCTCATTTTTAAAAACAATTATTTCAATAAAAGGAGAACTTGAATCCTAATGTTAGGGCTATAAGAAACAATTAAAAAAAGATAAAATATTGGGACACACTGAAGCGATGAGAGGAATAAATAGACTCCACAACTGAATGTAGCTATGAAGTGGTATGTATTGTTGGCACAAGCGAGATAGCTCTTGTGAAAACTTGTGCCCCGAGCTCTGGTCTGAGCTACATCTTTATTCACAAAGGTGTTCCATATACATATACATTGCACAACCTTTTCATGCATATCCAACCCCTGGCCCCGCCTGTCCTCGCCTCGCATGGTAATTAGATCCATGCCCTTCTGAGCATGCGTTGTTCACAGTGGTGGTCGCACGAGGTGGTCTCTGAGGCTGAAGGTCGTGGTCTTCCTCATGATTGAACTTTTGAACTTTTCTCCTTTGTGCATGCGCTTTGGTCCCTTTGTGCTTATCTGAGTATATCTGTCAATTTTGATCAGCTTGGAGACAGAGGGGTTCCTTTATCTAGGTTTCTTGCATTCCTTGGTCTTCTCCTGATATTGTTCTTTGTCGCAAGAAGCTTCAGAAATTTGCATTTTCCTATGCCCTTTGTACCATGGCAGAGGTTTCTTAAGTAAAAGG
>VXBC01002945.1:0-38448 GCA_013399945.1 Ploceus nigricollis
CTCGACATGGCGGCGGCCGGCGCGGGGGGCGGGAAGGTTCCGGACCCCCTGTTGAGGTGAGAGCGGACCGGGTGGGGCGGGGGCGCCGTGGGCTCGTCACCGAGCGCGGCCGGGCGGACACCGCCGTGGGACGCGGGGGCCGCCAGCACCGATCGGCGTCGCGGGGAGGCTGCTGAGGGACCCCGCACCGCCGCGCCCAGTGCCGGCACTGACCTTCCCTGGCCGGCCCGGCCCCGCAGCTGGAGCTCCAGCCGGGAACGCGCCCTTCCCCCTAAACCGGCCATCCCCGCTGTGGGAGCGGTGTTAACATCTGGAAACTAGCGCTGTCCTTCACCGGGGGGGTTAAGTCTGATATGTTAATGTGTTAGCTAAATAAGACTTTTTGTTTTAAAAAAAAAACTCTTACAGAATTGCTTTAAAAAGAAAATAAGTGCTAAACTGGAAGAATAAAGGTGAAGGAAAGAGGATTCGCTATTTTAGATAGATCTCACCTGGGCTTGACTACTGAACCAGCTTTGGGGTTTGGTTGTTTTTTCAACTTTCTTAGATGAGTAAGGGTTAAAACTACATTGAGAGCAGTGTTTCTTTATATACAGGAAAGCTATTAGATAGTTTGGTCTCTAAATGTTAATGAGGCGCCAGGTTTTCCTTGAAATTATGTTCGCAAAAGTTGACAAATACTTAAAAGTGGGTGTCCACGTTCTGTTTGGAATCTAGATGTGATTTGCTGAGATCTGTAAGTCGTGTCCAACCTGAAACCTTAAAGCCATTAGTTTAAAACAAACACGGGAGCACTGCCCACCCCCCCCCGGGACTTTGAACAGTCCTTGTGTAAACAAAGTATTGACAGAAAATACTAGCAAATAGCTGTATTTTAGAGAACAAATCCGTTATTGATATTTCTCTTTAAAATTGAATTGCTGTTGTCTTTTTATTTGGTAATAGCTGTGTGATGGGATACATTAATCATGCAAATGCACCTTTTCATCTTCACAAAAAGTCAACCATGTGTTTTGGTTAAAAAATGCTAATATTTAATTGTGTGGTTTAGGAGTACACATTTTTGCTCATTGGCTAGAAGGTGGGGTCAGGAAGAAGAGATTGCATTCACAGACTGAGCTGTCATTTTGCAAATCCTTTTTTACTACTTGTGCTCAAGTAGATTTTGTGTCTTTGCAGTAGGAACAGACATGTTGCCCCATTTGTTCCCCCACCCCACTTTTCTCTATCATACCAGTCACTCTTCAGAAGTGTCTGTAAGATGAGCAATTAGTTAATTATTATAAAAATTATAGAGGCTACGTATAGGTCTTTCTATGTGTTGGAAACTCTGCCCATAGCATTACAAAATGCCCCTTAAAAATACTAGTGGGTGTTTGTAACTATATTAAAAAGAAAATCGCATCGGTTAAATGGATCTGAGTACGAGGTGCTTGTGTTCTAAATGTAATATTTATCCTGATCAGCTTGTTTGTTTTCTTGTTTCTGGAGGAGGGGGGAAACTGGCTTGAAGGGGTGCAAATGAAGGCTTTGATTTTACATTAGGAGAAATCTCTGAAAATCATGCCAAATCAGTTGTTATATCTGTGTGTCCACTCTCCTTTTGTGAAATGGAGATAATATCTTTTTTACTGTGGTTTAAGCTCATTAACTGAGTGGGAAGTTCTTTTTGTAAATCATATATTTATTTGACTGCTAAAAGGAAGTCTTGCAAAGCATGCTGAAAAGATTTAATAGAAAGTGAGAACTTACCAAATGTAATGGTGAAATAAAATAGTGTTTTAAAATAATTATAAAATGTTCTAGAAGCAAGTGGCTATCATAGAAGGGGTTTGGATATCCATAGATATCTAATATAGATACCTAATCGATGAGTTTTGTGTAAAACTGCTGAGGCCAGGATTGTTTTCCTCCCATTCAAGTTACGAAATAAGGTTTATGCAGAACCCATTTTATATTGGTTTTCACACTTAATTGGGCTTTTTAATGTGTTTTTTACTCTAGCTATTAAACTTCTTTGTGAGATGGGATGGGTCATATTTATGTTCTATATGTTTATAAGGAATTATTTGCCACTAAAACTTCTCTTAATTCTCTTCCAGGACTTAAAGGATTCTGGACCAGTGTTACTGAAATGATATTACAGAAAGCAGCAATTGCATTGTGTTCGTTGGATGAAACCTGAATATTTACTGTCAGACAAGTGGGTGAAGCCCCTAACTGCAGTTTACATGTGTAGGTCACTGCGGTACTGTGTTAGTCACTGTCTCTATGCAGCAATGACAAGGCTAGAAGAAGCAAACAGAGAAGTGAACATGCACTCATCAGTCAGATACCTTGGCTATCTTGCCCGAATCAACCTACTGGTTGCCATTTGCATGGGCCTTTATGTCAGGTGGGAAAAAACTGCAGATGCACTGATTTTGGTAATATTTATTCTGGGGCTCTTTGTTCTTGGAATTGCCAGCATACTGTACTACTATTTTTCAATGGAAACAGCAAGTTTGAGTCTCTCCAATCTTTGGTTTGGTTTTTTGCTTGGCCTTCTCTGTTTTCTCAATAATTCTGCCTTCAAAATGGATGTGAAAGAAGAAGTTACAAAATATTTGCTTCTCTCTGCCATTGTTTTAAGGATATTATGTGCTTTAGTTGAAAGGATTTGTGGTTGTGTCCATCATCGACCAACTCTGCTGACAACAGTTGAGTTTTTGGAGCTAGTTGGATTTGCAATTGCCAGCACAACTATGCTGGTAGAAAAATCTGTAAGTATTATTCTGTTGGTCTTGGCTTTGGCCATGTTGATTATTGACTTGCGTATGAAGTCTTTTTTGGCAATTCCAAATTTGGCAATTTTTGGAGCCATTGCATCCGTACTCTTTTTTCCATCACTGCAGATCCCCACAAACCCTTTTGCCTTGGCATGTTTCTTCAGCTGCCTCATTTCAGATCCCCTTCTCGATGTTTACTTCAGTGGACTTTCGGTTACTGAGCGATGGAAGCCCTACCTATACCGTGGTAAAATTTGCAGGCGGCTTTCTGTCGTCTCAGTTGGAGTCATTGAACTAATCTTCTTCATTCTTGCAGCCTTTAAACTACGTGATTTGGACCTCTGGTATTTTGTGATACCTGGTTTTTCTATTTTTGGAATTTTCTGGATGATCTGTCATGTGATTTTTTTTATAACTCTTTGGGGATTTCACACAAAACTAAATGACTGCCACAAGGTGTACTATACTCACCGAGCAGAAAACAACAGCCTGGACAGAGTCATGGCATCTAAAGGAATGCGTCACTTCTGTTTGATCTCAGAACAGCTGGTATTTTTCAGCCTTGTTGCGACTGCTGTTTTGGGAGCAGTCTCTTGGCAGGTAAATAATAATCTCTTTATCTTGATCTCCTCTTGGCAATAATCCTGAGAATTGCTGGGTCCATAAAATTCCTAAAACTTGATTGTGTGCTGTGGGTTAGCAATTCAAAGTTGGAATGCGTGGTTTCGCTGTGATGGGCTTTGCACTTAACACTTTGAGCTGTTAAAGCAAGTTCAACTTACCAGCTTCCTTATGTTGGCAGCATGGGAAAAGGTAAGTGCTTCCAGGTCAAAAGAGGTGAGCAAAATATTTTACATTTACCTACATGGGAAATTGTTTTGCTTTTGAATTCATTGTGCCATAAAATTCGTTTTTTTGTTAAACCCTAGTAATGCTCACTAAATCTAGGGCTTTTGTTATGGACTATTTTAATTAGATTGAAATGTATTAAATAATGTAATTTTCAGTAATTTAGCTTTGCTTTTAATCAATTTCATGGAATCAGAGGTCAGCTGATAAACTGATAAATCATTGGTATAACATGAGCTTTAAGTGTCTCACTTTCAAATCTGATTATGCACCCCAGGATATGATATCTGAAAGACCAGTCATTGAAATCACATGGTGTCCTTTGACTTTTCTTTCCACTTATGTGTTAAGGATGTTGTCTTTCCTTTAGCAGAAAGCATACATTTCTTTCAAAATGTTTGTTCAGTGCCCAAGTTGAGACACATGGTGTGTTGTTATAGTTGCAGCAGGGCATTCAGAGTCTCTTTTCTCTTTCAAGTTGATATAAACCACAATAACAATTAATTTTGTGTCCATTCACCTCTTACATAAATTACAAACATATATTAATGCGTAAAAAATATCATTTTACAGTAGATCAGGTTTACAGACATGTCTTTGTACTGTTTCCAGAACAATTTCCTGCCCACTCCAGTGGAATTTCTAATCCTGCAGATTTTCTCAGATTAAATAACCTTGTGGATGAATGGTATTAAAGAAATTAGTGGAAGATTAAATTAACAGTTACTTTGTAACTATGTTGGGTTTGGTTTGGGGTTTTGTTTTTTGTATGAAGATCATGAGAGGTTAACAGATAAGCCTCCAAGGAAAATTGGGTAGCTTTGCTTTTTTTTGGAAGATTATCAGCACTCATAGCTGTGGTATTTGGACTTGCAGAATGGACAGAAGGAAACAGAACCAAAAAAGTAGAGATAATAAACAATCCTGATAATAAACAATAAACAATCGATTCATTGCAAAAGTTGAGGGGAATCAAGTTGGCAAGAAGCAGGTTGGAGCCAGGTAGGTAGGAATAATTCCTCATATGGTGCTGAGCTTTGGGGCTGTGTATCATGGCATGCCATGTGTGGTGCCCCGTGATTGAAGAGGCTCCGGAGGAAGCTGGAGAAAATTCACTGGGATCTGTGTACTATCTGGAAATCACAGTGGCTCAGGAAGTTCTTGAGCCACTAGTGGTTAAATTTTTTTCTGTCCTTACATCTTTCCTAGGCATCTATTTGGCCTCTTTGGAGACCAGACATTCCTCTGGATGGGCCTTTGGTGCAGATTAATACAGCCATTCATATATTCTTATATTAAGGAAATATTTTTACACTTTACATTTACATTTTTAATGTATTTTTCCTTAGCGTTTCTTAGGAATGCCAAGTATTCCTTGGTCTCCAATTGCTGAAAATGTGTTTGCTCTTCTAAAAATTATTTAAAACATTTTTTGCAAATGTAAGATTTAAGAATTTTCAGTCTTTGCAACATTAGTTTGGGTTTGGGACTTCTGTAGTTATTTCAGTATATGTGAATTATATTTCAAATCTGTTGAATGCTATCTGAAAGATGAAACATTTTTGTTTATGCCTTTCCTCACTACTGAAAGCTTGTTTAATGGTAGTGCATTTGATAAGAGAGGTGGCTTGAAATCGCTTTGTGGCCTGCCATTTGACCTTCTATGAATAGAATTGCTAAAAATCTGAGCCTTGGAAAGGTGCTTCCTAACAGTCAGCTGTAAATAATTAGCAGTACTTTTAAAAAATCCCAGAAATGGAGTGGTGGAAAGGGGGGGTTTCCCTTTAATGGAAAATGTTTTGCAGGCACATTATATATGCCCTCTTAACATTTCTAGTAACTGTAATATCTGTACTTCATATGAATCTCACATGTATGAAAAGTCAAGACCTAAAGCACCAGTTGTCTGTTAATTGGTGTCTAAAAGTATCCTATTTTATTAAAATTGCCAGAAAGATATCAAATCTCCTTTTGTGGAAAGGTGAATTAACTTGCTGTAGCAGGGACAGTGGTTTTCTTACTGGTGCAGAGCTGTTGAGGCTAAAACTCCTGTCAGTCAAGGACCTTTCTTTAAGGGGAGCATAGCCTTTGTAATAAGACAAGGGTTTAAAGTCTCTGTTCATGGTACTTGGGTAAGTGCTTGGGGAGAACTGTAAAAGTAATGTGTTAAAGTTGAGTGCATTATAAAATGGAGTAAGAGCTCTTCTTTCAGTGGGAAGTGTTTGTGTTTCAGCTGGGACATGGTCTGCTTCTGAGAATAATCCTTGTTATGGCTGCAGACGAAAGATGTCTTGTCTTGTTGGTAAAAATTTAGGGATATTTTCTTTGCAGAAGCTGCAGGAAATGGTCAGCACCTGCCTTTACATTTGTGTGAGTAATTTCAGTCAGATCAATAGACTCTTTAGCGCCAGCTTACTTCAGCAATTAATCATGTGCCTGGTCTTAATTAGGCCCTTGGATTGGATGAGATTCAGAAGTCATGCAAATGATTCAGATATTACTTCTTCAAGAATCCAGTAAAATAATGAAAAATTTACAGATGAAGAGCTTGTAATTTTCAGACAAAGATCTTAAAAAGGTTTGGGGCACTCTTTTTCTCAAGAACTTAAAATAAAATTTTGTTAAGCGCTCTATGCCAAGGTAACTACAGGTTTTCTGAATTACTGGCCAAAGAGAATTATCATCCCTGGAAGGCTTGTATTTAGTATTACCCAGAGAAAAATTAACTGTGTTAGAGCTGGTAAAGTAATGGAATGAAGTACATTATTCAGTACATTATTCTTGGTTTTAGTGAATTTTATGGGTTAGTGAAATAATAGTATTCCTTACACGCTTGAGTACTCGTACTTAAATACTATTTAACTTGAATTAAAGTTTACTGTATGTATGAGTACTTTCCTGTTTGGGGGAGAGCTAATGATTTTGTAGTTTTTATTCTGGTGTGGTTGCCTGTATATATAGCAACATCTGTATTTACTTAGACATACTTATATTAACATTGCAGGTTAAATAACTTGAATGCAAATCATATCCAGTCTTTCTCCTTCTCTTTACCCCTCCTTTTCTTCCTGGCTTGTATTTTTAATCCAGTCCTCCTTAGGCTTTGCTTGTTTGGAGCTATTTTTTGTCGTTTCTTTTTTTCCCCCACCAGAGTCCCTGCTGCATCCTCTGGTCTCTTTCTGTATTTTCTCAAATATCCATACCACTCCTGCCTTTTTTCATCTGTCCGTCTGGTCATGTTTAGTTCCCCCCTTTCTTTTCATCAGTGACAGTTTTTCCTCTTTGCTGATTTGCCTTCAATACCTGTGCTTTGCTGTTACTATACTTTTATGTTGAGTTTCTTTTCTAATGCCTTTATTCCTTCTTTTCCTACCATTCCATCAGCTCTTAAGCTGCATCCTAAGTCCCCATTGCTCACTGCTCACCATTTCTTTTCAAACTCACCCTCTATAGTGTGTATTTTGCTGCCTGTCTTCCTCTCTTTGGTGTGTGCTCAGACCTCCTTGGCTCTCTACCTCTCCAGTCCTATCCCGAGAGCAGGCTCTGGTTGCCTGCTGAAATCCACAGTGGCAGCACACCTTGCTGCTGTCACCACCACTTCAAGAGCTCCTCAGTCCTGAAGGGGATCTCTGGTGACAAGAGAAAGTATTCATTGTTAGTCTAAAGACTCTATTATGCATTTAGCTTACTATCAGAATTTTCCTTAGTTTCAGGATTCACATTTTTGTATTTAAAACATCAGAGTTTTTAGCATGCTTTTGAACTGATAACTGCTTGTGGTTTTGCTGGAACAAATGCACGTAGATAAAAGCACAGGCTTTCCCGTGGCTAGAACAGGAGTCAGGGATGGGAAACACAGCACATTAAATCTATCTGCCAGTTATTGTGACAACTGTTTTCTGCAAACTCTTTCCTAGATTTTCCCACTGCTGTTCTAATAGTCAGAAGTAAGGGATTATTTATTGATCTCCATAGACTGTCCATTCAGTAACTTGTTATATGACTGTTTCCTTTAGTAGCTGATGTAGCTTTGATGTAGCTGATTTGTAGCGTTACAAATTTTGTCTTTAAGCTTTTTTCTACCTGTAATATACATATCTTGTCCTCATTTGAAATAAGCTATTCATCGAATGTTTGTAGATTAGTTAGCATGTTACCCTTTTTCTCCTGAGCCTTCTCTGTCATAGAGGGTGTTCTTCTATTATACTTCTTTTGTTTGGGGGGTTTTGTGTATCTTTGTGTGTCTGTGTGTAAAAACAGGTAAATATTCAGCTTGGATAATGGAATGCAGGACAGTATTTCTGCTTGGAAATGCACGAAGGCATCTTTGTAAGCTTTCTCAGTTATTGGTCTGTTAGATATAATCCCGGGCACCCTGCTGTGTGAGCAGCGGGTTGGACCAGACAATTTCCTGAGGCTCCTTCCAACCCCAACCATTCAATGATCCTGTGACCATCTTAATTGACATATGTTTGGTGTTTCATTTCTGTTTTAAACTGAAGGGCTCTTCTATAGGTGTTCTGTAGGTCTTTGTAATTGGCTTCCAATTTAAACTAACATTTTATGCATTTTGGGGTTTTTCCTTCGCTCACACATCCATAATTAAATACAGTTCCAGAGTTATTCTGCTTCAAACAGTGGTTATTCTTTGGGACGAAAGTTGTCCTATCCATGAGTATAAAATGACATCTTGGCTGTAAAATACCTCTAAATTCTTCTGGTGTTCTAACTGTTACACTTGACAAGAAGCAGTGCTCAAAAAAAGAGAAAGTGGAAAGATACTACTACTAGTGAAATCTCACCAATCTTTTATTGTCTATCATTTCAGTCATCAGAGGCAAGAAGTAGATTTTTTTCTTTTACCTTTTCTGTGTTATTTGAAATGACACTTAATTGTTCATTCCTGTAGAACAAGACAGACAAAGGCAAAAAAACCCCAAAAAAACCCCGAAGATTAAGAGAAAAAATGATTTCTCATGGGTTTTTTCTGTAGGATTGCCTAGATGGTCCCTGTCTTCTGTTTGCTTTTTGAGCAGTCTGTCTGGAATCAATGAGCACTTGGAGTTCAGGGATGCACTGCAGGCTCACATTGCTAGCGCAATCGAAAACAATGAAAATGGGTTGAACACATGAAAGAACAAAATCTCTTTCTGGCTCTGCCTGTGCATCCATGGCCATCTGCTCCATTAAGGACCAGTCATCAAATCTTTGAGATTTAATAAAGCAGTTTCCATCTGGAATTTTAGCTGTTTATCTTAAGAGAGGAACCTGTCTTCAGTTTTACTGCAATAACTAAGTCAGATATTTTTTGCTATTTGAAGTTCTTATTGTTTAGGTATTTTAAAATGCTACCAGTCTTTTTTTTTTTTTGCAGTGCTGGATTGAGATATTTTATTATCCTACTATAGGTTTGTTCTAATCATCATTAGATATTTTTACATTTGTGACATATTTCTTCTAAATCAAAACTGTTGAAAAAGTGCTGACAGCAAGTGCCAGCATTTTACATTAGATGGATGTCTACAAATGTAAAATATCCAACATTTTCCTATTCCATAGCATAAGATGGCCGCTAAAAGACAACACAGTTGAAACCTCAGATGGAGCCGAGTTGATTCATAACACTATAGAGCTTATTTCCCATTCCTGTTTTAATATTTGGTACAAACTCAAAGCAGGATACAGAGCAAGATGGATCACCAAGATGATCCTTACTGTTTCTGTGTGAGATCCTTATTTCACAAGTACTTGGGAATTTTCTTTGCCAGTATCTTCATATTAGTAGGAACATTTTCAATAATTAAATGTAAATATTTTTTAGGAGTTAAACTCAGTCAGAGTGAGTCTTTGTGATAATTTCAATTTGTGTTGTGGCAGAATGCTGTGGGTTTAATTAATTGCGTGTGTTTAGGGGATTGGGGAAGAGCAGGGAGTATTTAGAACAAGATGGCATTGTTGTAATAAAACTAAAATAAAATTCATATAAAGTAATATTATAATAGTTTATTAATTACTTAATAGTTATTGTTTAATAATTATTTAGGATATTATGATTGCTCTAGTTTTTATGAGCAAATCTATTTTTTATTTTGTAATATGTTCACTGTGATTAAAACACTAATGCAATATAGGAGTAGTTTGCTCTAGCAAAGTCCGAGAAAATATATTTATATGTGGTGTAAAAGCTGAACGTGTCACAAAAATACTTCCCCTTTTTTTTTGTAACTTAAAACACATTACCCTTCTGGAGTCTACAGTCGGAAAACTAACTCTCTAAGTCTTGAAATTAATTTAGCTAGAAAACTCCGCTCTTTCATTGAAGTCTTACACTTCATAAGGTTTATACAGAAAAAAGTCTAACCAGAGCTTTCTAAGTTTTTGTTGCTGCCACTCTGAGTCATTTTCAGAGTGCATTGGGGAAACAGAGCAACAAAAAGGAGTACTTGCTGCTGATACATTTGAAACAGAAATTATATTTCCTTAGTTAAAGGATTTTTTTTCTCCATATTAACAGCAAAACAAATTGAGGTGGTACCATACTAGTTACAGTGTTTTAAGCTTTCTTGTCTTCTGGTGATTTCGGGTAATTAATACTATCAGTTAATAATGCTGTTAGTTGTTATTTAATATCAGATTCAGGTATTTATTTGTGATTAGAAGTATTGCTGTCACCATTTCAAGGACACATAGGTGAGATTCTTCCATCCGAAGTATGATAGGACGCTTTTTTAAAACCAGGACAGGTAGCAAACTATTCTTTCTTAGCACGTGGGTATTCTTTCTGAGATGGGTAAAGCTCTTCTTTCAGGCGAAGTAATTGTGTTTAAAAACGGAATGTAGTTGAGTTAGTGCCATGTGCCAACAAGATCTGGGCTGGTTTAGGTGTCATTTTTTTCAGTATAATATACTTTCCAAATTATTAATAGTGTTGTCTTTGTGTTGAGTTGAACTACCAGTGCCCATCAAGTCCCTGAGTCTTACACTGTAAGGCAATATCCAGGTTAAAAAAATAAACAACATTAATATTGTAGATTTATACAAAGAGCACAAATAAAACTTAGACGGGGTCAGAGACCACAGGATTCTTCTCAAGACAGAAATCTCCAGCTATGAATTTACTTCCTTTGCTTCCTTCCTTTACTTCCTATAGCAAACATCAATATTTAACAAATGTACTATGGATATTAAAGTTCTTGTTTAATTGTGTATTATAATACTGTTTCTATCTTTCCTAAAGCATTTAATACCTCATTAAACCCATTCACATCATGCTTAAATAACTAAAATGAATCTTTATCTGTTCTGCCTCTCAGAGACATCTGACATTTCAGAAGTCCATTTTTATTTTGCTAGTACTATTGATTGAGATGTAACTGTTGAAACTTATTGTTTGTTTTTTACAGAAATCAGCTATGTATTAGTAAGTGTAATATTTTCCAAAACTGCTTTCTCCCTATGAAGCAGGAAAGCTTATTATAGGGTATTAGCTCTGTGAATGCTGTGAAGTCCTGTAGAGGATGTTCCTTTACTCGTCTGTTATTTGTGTAACTGACAAACAATTGTCTTTTTAATTGAAATAATGTTCACAAATGATCTCAGAATTCATCTCTTGTGTAATATGTAGTATTCCACAAATTAAATGTATATTTTTAATGATTATAGAATGGTTAAGGTTGGAAAATACCTCTATGATCATCACATCCAGCCATTAACCCAGCACTGTCAAGTCCACCACTAAGCCACCTCCCAAGGTGTCACATGTACAGGTCTTTTAAATACCTCCAGGGATGGATGCAATACAGTGTGCTGTCATCTGATGCTAAATACATAGTGTCTATGCTGTACCTCACTGATTAAGGCCTAACCCTGCAGATGCTTACAGATCTTCTTATTTTATGCACACAATTAGTTTTGTGGCATTTGATTTTCTTGCCTCAGTTGGTAAAACTAAGATATGATCACAGTTTTTACAGCTAAATTCTGTGCTGTCAGTGTTTTCAAATGCATTCCTTTCAGAAGAGTGATCCTTGCTTACCAGCCACCTTCTCCCCAAGCTTTTCATTTGTCTTTACAGTACTTCACCATGTAATACATGGAAAAATAAATATACATTACCAGTAATACTTTGCATGTTTCAGGACCCAATTTTATGGGATCAAACAAAGGGATTTTCATACAATGCCTAAATCTCTTAATTTTCTTTTTAGCCAACCAATGGGATCTTCATGAGTGCATTTCTGATTGTTCTACCTTTGGAGTCCATGGCTCATGGGCTTTTCCATGAACTGGGAAACTGCTTGGGAGGAACATGTGTCGGGTATGCTGTTGTGGTTCCCACCAACTTTTGCAGGTATGGTTACTGTCCATTTCAGTTTCACAGTGTGTAAATGTATTGTTTGCTCATGGAGGCAATGCAATGCTATGCCGTTGCTTGGATTTTTCAACAATTAAATACAAATTGAAATAATAGGCAGATTTTCTATTTCTCCTTTTTCTCACCCTGAAATGAGTAACGCCACCTTTCTGTCTAGGAAATTTGCTTTTAGAAAGCCAATGAATACAGACCAGCTGTGCATAGGCAGATTTCACAGTCCATATCTCACGCAAAGGAGGACTGGGGCATTTGACTGAGACCAGGTATCTTACATGAGGGGATATAATAAACCAAACAGATCAGTTCAAAATAATTTTCAATTCAGTTAAATAAGGTAGTGTCTACATTTAAAGTTCATTAAAATTAGATTTGCAAATGGACTACATGTCATGTATTGGTGTTGAGAATTTGAAGCTGGTTTTTGTTCCAGCATAAATGTTACCATATGAGAAATGCATGATTGTAAAGGGATTGTATTATTATTATTTTCCCATTTGTGTGTTTTTCTTAGAAGCTTTAAACTTGCAAATGCCGCTTTTGCCATAAAATTAAGATCAGTGTGTGCACATTTTTTTGTAAATGATAAACAAGAGCTATATAAATTATCTCTTCAAGTCACAAGAGAAATAGAGTGGTAAGTTGAAATGAGAGGCTTCAAAACAGAACTGCCCAATTTATGGAAATTTCACAGCTTAAGTGTGTGTAATGGATTTAGTGGATAAGGAAGAACTTAACATCAAAGAAACCAAAGATAGTATGCTAATCTTAGATAACTGTATCTTAAATATTGTAAAGAACAAATTTTCTGAGCTTCTGATTTACAGTCTTTCGGCTGTGCACCCTTAAAAAAATCCTTTTCAATTGTTGTTACAGATTTGAAAAACAGATTTTCAAGATTTACATTACAATAAAAATAAATTTATTTTGTTTCCATGGTAACAATTTCATTCTTTCATTGTATTACATTATTCTGGCACAGGCAGTTCCCTCTAATTTTGAGCAAATGAGATACTCTTGAGCAAGTGTTTAGGACCTGACAGAACTAAACTTCCTTAATAACAAAGCTTGACTGTTGCAGTGATGGACCCAGTCTTCATTTGCTGAGACAAACAGTAATAATGAGCTATTCAATGTAGCTATACCAGTGGAATATTAATTTTCATAAAAGCCCTAGACAGGTGAGAAGGTGCAAAATTTAGTTAGCTAGACCAATAAGGAGACTAGGTAGCTTTACACACTGACTTGCAAACAAAATACATGAAGAATACACACATATATGCATACATAGGGAAAAAACCATAATGTCATGTTTTGTATTAGTAGAGTAAGACTTGTCTCCATATTTTCACTCACAAAACCTCTCCATGTCTGTAACTGAGCATAAATGAGGCCAGTTGGGCCCAGCTGTCAGTCATGTTCCTTATCATTACCCTTATTACATCAGCTGAAGAGTGATGAATGCTTTTCTCTTTCTGAAAATATATTCTGAAGAGCACTCCCCTAAATGGGTGTCTTGCAAGACCAAATTTCCTATTATTATGATTAATGAATAGCTGTGTAGACCTAAAATAAAAAGTGTATTAGATGCTGTATATCTTTGGGTTTATTTATTATATATTTATCTATATTTTTTATAAAATATAGATAACAATGCAAATAAAATTAATTTTGGAACCCAGGGACTCTTTTTTTATTTTTCTTATATATGCATATTCATATCTATGTAGACGTAAATACACATACGTGGTTTGTTCCAGGTCTAGTTTGTAACTTCTTAAAACTTTGATTTTCTAAGCTGTGAATACTGTTATCTGAAACACATTTCTTATGCTGAAAGAACAGCATTTGAACAGCACAAACAAGAAGGAATTACTGTATTTGTGTGAGTTCCATATTTCAGAGTATCTGAGCAAAGTGTGTATGTGGATTTCTCTTTCATCCATTATGTGAAACTAGTTTGCATTATGATTTGTGCAGATTAGCACTCATTTTCTCTGTGCTTCTTTCCAGCTGTTCATGAAAAAGTGCCTGTGTGAAGGCAGTGCTCCTCAGTGGGACTTCATGAAATTGTTGGAGCCTCCCTTCTTCCTGTCACAGCTTCCTTCTCTCCCTCTGTCTCTCAGTTGCAGGAACAGCATAGGGCTGAGTAAGGACTGTGCTTGGAATTGAAGTGTGACAGAAGGGAGATAGTGGTCTCTCACTCAAATACAGTAATTTGCATTGTTTATAAACTGTAAATTTAAAGTAAATTTGAATTTAGAACAGTGCTACCTCATAGCAGACAAAATATGCACAGGGTAAAAAATCACCAGCTACTAGAAGTCCAGTAAGCATGAAATAATTGTCAGCCATAATAATTAGCTGTTCTCCTTCTCTTTAGTCCTGATGGCCAACCAACTCTTCTTCCACCTGACCATGTCCAAGAGTTAAATCTGAGGTCTACTGGCATGCTTAATGCCATCCAAAGATTTTTTGCTTATCACATGATTGAGACGTATGGTTGTGACTACTCTACAAGCGGACTGACCTTTGATACCCTTCACTCCAAGATCAAGTCTTTTCTTGAACTTCGGACTGCAGATGGACCCAGACACGATACCTACATTCTGTATTACAGTGGTCACTCACATGGCACTGGTGAATGGGCACTGGCAGGTAAGTGATCTGGGGAGGTTTTTTTGTTAATTGTTTGCATTATTGATAACCTTTCCAAGTCAATTCATTAATTCTGTAGAAAATCATACTGTATTGCAAAACTTCGAAGTTTTGAATGTACTTACTACCAGATTGTTCAGAATGGCAAAGAACCATCAGTCTTTGCAGAACAGTTTTATACAACTTCCTGGCAGGGAGGGAAGAAAGGAAAAGGTAGTAGTATTACAGAGCATGACTGAGATTCAGAGGCTACAAGAAATTGAGAAAACAAGCCAGGTTGCAGGCTGACTACCCTCTGCTAGTGGAGAGAATGGAGAAATGCAGAAGCCCCTTTGGTATGTAGGTAAGTTATTGTTAAGAGGTAGCTCTTTCCTTCCCTTGCATTGTATGACAGTCAGGTATGTTATTTCATGAACTTTATGTCATTTTAGTATTTACTGACTTTGCTACAGCCAACTAATCTTCCACTTATTCTCAAAATTGTCTAAATTGTTGACTTCAAATGCATTCTTTCAAGTTTAAACACAGTTTCATATTCCCCTGATTTTCCTCGCACATGATTTTTATATTCAACAAGTTAACTTTAAAGATTGCTTTTTTCCCTGCATGTAATTAAAAGTGGAAATTACACACTCCTGCTCTAAAGACAGATTTTTCCCTGTATTTTGAGGAATATTTGTTCACTGTCATGAACAAGCATAATCTTTTCTCATTCCTTGGACATGACAGAAGGAATTACAGAGTGTTCTGTGACACTGTGTCAGTCTGTTACGAAGGACTGCATTTATGTCTTTAAGATGTGCTTTGCTTTTTTTTGTAAAAGACGGGATCAGTAAAAGAAACAGGAGGCAGATACTCAATTCACACTACAAAAACTGGTCTTCAAACATATAACAAACCTTGTATCATAAAAACAGGTATGATTTGCTGACACTATGGACTTTGGGAGTGATTGTGGGCAAAGTGTAGCCTCAAGATTGTAAACCTCTATTTAAAGGGCTAGTTTAATGCCTTGTCATATGCTTGGCATAGACTTCATAATTTCTCCCTTTCTTGGCCCATTTGTTTGGTAAACTTAATGAAGTTGTCAAATCATTGCAAGGTTTAGCCTTGCTTTGCTGCTGTAGGGATCTGAGGTCACTGTGTGCAGAACAGGAATCTCATAGTAAATACATTGAAAATTTGTAACTTTTTTCTCCCTGGGATAGAATTAATTCTCTTGGATAGAACTTTGCCTGTGAGCTCCAGGCTCTTTGTCAACAGTGTCTCTCCAGGTGCATGTGCCCTTCAGTAGGGCATGCCCTTCAATGTGTGCTCATGCTGAGGTAAGTGTTCAGGTACAGGTCAGTTTCCATCTGGAGGCTCTCTACCTGTTTTGGTGCAGCTCCATCCTTGAACCTTTAGACCTGCTGAAGAGCAGTGTGTATTTTCTCTCAAGGGCTTTATCTGTATCAGAGGTTTTAAAAAGCCACAGCTTTTACTGTGACTTAGTGCAAGTGGTGAGCTACAGTGTATGTAGGGTGGCCAAATTACTTCTCTGAGAAGGGGGTGGTTTGTCCATAAGACCAGCTGCCACCCTGTGCAATTGCTGAGTGTGTCCACGCCTTGTGTAGAGCAGACTATCGGCAAAACTCCACCTCCCACCTGTGCTCCAGCCAGCAGCATAGACAAAGTCAGCTTTCTTGCATGTGTAGAGCCAAATGTTGCTGCAAAAACTGGACAGTTTCCACCCCAGTCCTGGCTTACTACATCTAGCCACCCTGGAGTGCGACTGGGGAGCTCAGGTCTCTCCGTAGCATGTAGGTAGCTGTAACCTAAATTAAAATCTAGGTTTTATGAGAAAGGCCAAGGTAACTGTTAAAACTGTAAGTGCTGAAAGATACAGTGTGTAAATGCAGTGGTGTTCAACTTCCTCACAAAGCTCCTTTTCATTTCTCTGTCCGAACACATCTTCAGCTTCTACATGGATACATGTATAGTCACATAAAGGAGAACAGGCAGCTGTCATAGTTCTTGCATGCTTTTATTGTGATTTTAGTTAAATAATGGAATGTAATGTGATCCTCCTTCCAGATATCACTGCTCCTGCATGTAACTTGAAAGTATAAGCTGACAATATAAAGGCTGTAATTGTGCCCCTTGTATTGGACACTGGTGTTTTGTGACAGATGGAACCTTGGCCATCAGTCCCAGTAATGTGTACTATCCTCTGACCTGTAAAGAGGATGAAGAGAGATGCAACAATGAAAAAAACATTCATCTGATTAAAAAAGTAGTTTCTCACTGCTGGCTTATGCCGTGGTACAGCACAGTAGTAGCAGTGTAGTCTTTGCTTCGTAATGACATATTCAGTAAAGAGGCTTACTGAATGAATTAATTCAGTAATGATGTTTCACTGTTGTTGGATGCTGAGATACAGCACAGTGGTGTATAAAAGAAAGTGTTAACTAGTCATGCATGAAGTATGAGCAGTCAAATGACCTGGGGGATCATGTTGTCTGAGTGAAGGCAAAGGCATGAGCTGGGCTAATAAAGCTTTGTCTCTGTTCCTGAAACTGTTGGCGTACCTGTTGTCCTGCTAAACGTGCCAGAGAGCCAGAGGTGGCCAGACACCTGGATTTCTTACACAGCTTGGTGACTAAACCTTGTGCTGGGTGATAAGCTCATGTGTTTGAGGTCCATAGGGTTGGAAGCCAGGCATGTGTTTGCTTGTGTCTGTGAAAGATGAGATGGTTTTCTTTGGGTGATTCCATCCAATGCTGTTTTGAAATCACCGGCACTCCTACATAGCTACACTTTAATAAAGTTTATTTATAGGCCTTTAAAATGTGAACAAATAAAGAAATTTTTATAAATGATTCACACAGAAGATGTACCTAGAAAAGGAAAATTACTTCTATGTAAATCTCTGCTGTAAATAACTACAGCAATTTGAGGATCATGTACCAAAACAAGTCATTACTTTAGGTTTGTATCCTAGAGATTTTCTTTGGTACTAAATTTTCCAGTTTTTCATTTTCTTGGAGAAATGTGCAGCTCTGTAATTTTGCTTTTACTTTAACTACAATAGCATGCACAACGCTTTAATTCTGAGATATAAATTTGAAGCACTTTTTTGTCACCCCTTACAGGTAGAACTGTAAGTGCTGAAATATGCAGCTAACAGCATTATAAACACTGCTTAATTATAGTCCCTAGTGAAAAATCACTCTGGAATTCAAATTCAGTTATTTTAAATGCCTTTCTTCTTCATTTTTTAAGTTGATATTTTGAAACTTGAGTGTTTTTGTTGTAAACCTGTATCATAGCTTCAACTAGCCAGAACTGAGGCATACCAGTTCCATACTTTAGTATCACTGGGGAGACAATGGAGAGTTATTCCCTTGTTTGCAAGATGTTGTCATTAGGTACCTGAGTAAGTAGTCTGCCTTTCAAAGCTACATAGATTCTGCAGCATCCAGTACACTTAAGCAGAAGGACTTCCCACTATAGGTAACGTTTCAGGTTTAATTACAATCTCCTCTTTCAAAGTGCTGTTGGAACAGGAGCTGAGACAGAACATGAGAAGTTGGACACCAGTTGCAAGGGTCTTCTGACCTGACAGGAAAAAAATATTGTAGAAAAATTCCAATGAGATTTTTGTTTCAATGAGTTGTAAATCAGTACCAGTTTTCTGGAAGCTCTGAAAACAGTTGTCTTTATAGAGAGAATCTCTTCATTCCTGGTCATGTGAACTTTTGTGCTTGCTTTGATTCCCACCATTTGAAAATGTATTTTCTTCTAAATTCATCTCTTAGAGGAGCCTTTTTTTAATATTCATAAAAACATATTAAAAAAGAGTCCTATTCCTGTTCCTAAAATTGTTAAGATTTAATACAAAATAAACTTTATTTCAGATTTTTTGCCTGTTTATCTGTATTTTCCAGATTTCATCAACTGGCTCTAATTTCTTTCACTCTGTAAAGGAATTCCTTTTTAGTTATTGTTGGTGGGTTTTCTTTCTAATCAGGGGTAAGTTAATGGCTTCTTCTGCCACAGCAAGTCAGTTAATACCTCTATGGAGATATGCAACATTTACAGACAGAAAAGATGAATTGAAAACATCTGTTATATCTGTCCAAATTGTTAAAGTAAGGGATTCTTAGAACCAGTCAAAACAGTTAAAGTTCTGCAGAAGTTTCTGTTTCTTCATCCTGATATTAAATCTTTTTGTCCTTGTGGCAGGAGGTGATGCTTTACGACTTGACACGCTGTTGGAATGGTGGAGAGAAAAGAATGGCACCTTTTGTTCTCGACTGATCATTGTTTTAGACTGTGAGAACTCTCAGCCTTGGGTTAAAGAAGTAAGAAAAGTAAATGACCAGTATGTTGCTGTGCAAGGAGCAGAAATGGCCAGAGTTGTAGACATCGAGGAAGCAGACCCTCCACAGCTTGGTGACTTCACCAGGCAATGGGTTGAGTACAACTGTAACCCTGACAGCAACATCAGCTGGTCTGAAAAGGGCCGCACGGTGAAAGCAGTGTATGGTGTGTCAAAGCACTGGAGCGACTACACTTTGCATTTGCCAACGGGAAGTGATGTTGCCAAACACTGGATGATGTACTTCCCACGCATCACCTATCCATTAGTACATTTGGCAAACTGGTTTTGTGGTCTCAATTTGTTCTGGGTCTGTAAAGCGTGCTTTAGGTGCTTAAAAAGATTGAAAATGAGCTGGTTTCTTCCCACAGTGCTGGATACAGGACAGGGCTTCAAACTCGTCAAATCCTAATCAGCAACCAAAGAGAAAATGAAGTGAGAGCTTTGTGAACTTCCTCACTGTACCATACTTAAAACTTTTTCTATGACTATTTTTCTCTGAAAAAGTCTGCTCTACTCACTTTATTCAGCTTTTGGAGCAGCTACAGTATATGCAACACTTAGAAATTGCGATCTTAAACAGAAGAGGATAGAACTGTGATATTTTGAATTTTGTTACATGTACATACGTAAGAGACTTATTTAATATGACCATGCATTTTGGAGACAGGTCCCATGTTGACATGTCTTACTTAAGGCAGCCTTTGTTTAGAGACACCAGTTTGATGGACAGGAGCTCCTGTGAATGTTACACCATGCTGAGCTGTCACTTATGTTCACTATACAGTTTAAATACAGGAAAGGAACCAAGCTAATACTCCAATCAATTTACACGTGCTTGAAATTATGTGGTGGGGTCACTGAGCCAAAAAACCCCAGAATATATAGCTACTGTATGTAAGTAGCTACCAAAAAGCTTTAGTTTTATTTGCTTTTACATCTTGTGCCCTGCCTCAGTTCTCTACTGCCATCAGTGAAAATTGCCATGGAAAACAAGGAAATCAGACAGCCCTCTAATGCTCTGATACTTCTCAGTGTGTTCTGAAGTGAGTTTTAAAAGTATTCATTGTTACTTTCAGCATTAAATATCTTGCTGGTGATCTTTGAGCATAGTTTCCCAGAAATTAGTTTATATATGGAATCTAAACTGCAGTGAGCATTTTTCCCTCACCTGTTAGGTGATTCTGAATTTTCCAGACTCTTACTAGTTTGTATTTTGAAAAGCTACTCTGAAGAAAACGAAGCAAAACAAAACCCAAGGAATTTAACAAAGAAAATAATCCTTAGATAAAAATGGGAATACAAGTGTTGCCTTGCTTCCATGTTTATCTGAAGTCCTTGGTGTGCCTAAGATCTTGTATCTATGAAGTTCTGAGTACAGAGTTGGACCAGTGAGTTCATTATCTATTAAAACCACAAGCAAAGTTTGTTTGAATGGATTATTCCCTTAGGAGAAGAGGGAATCCTCAGTATTCCTTAAGTCTTTTCTCCCACCCACAAGGTCCTAATTTTAATCCTTCCAGAGCTGGATGGGACTCTAGAAATACTTTCCTTCAGTCATAAAAGCTGCATAGCTTTTTTATGCCATTTTCTCAAGTACAGAAAATTAGGGGTGACACAAATAAGTGGCTAAGACAGTACAATTTGTGGTGGTTTATTTGCATATGTGTGTGCAATTCAGTAGACGTACAGTTTACTTTTTTCTGTTTCCATCAGTATTTTAATAAAAGTGTTAGAGAGTGGCTGATATTTGTCTGAAATATAACTTATTAATTTTTTTTAAATTTAAATACATGCAAATAATATGTAGCTCTTTAAGTCTTTGCCATCATGGCTTTTTCTAATGCCATTTGAGCTTTTTAGCCAGCCAGGTTAGAGAATCTGCTAATACTGATACCCATCAGTAGCTCCCAAAATAAATAATGAGAGCTACAATAGCCAAAGCAATTTGTATCCACCAGCTTCAAAATGGTGATTTTCTCAGATTTACAAGTGGCAGCCACTAAGTTTCTTCATTAGTATGTATTACACAATGTTGTTTAGCAAGGCACCACCTCCCACACCACTTTCCCTTTCTCCGTCCCCTTTCATAATGTGACAAGGGGATAAAGAAATGAGAGATAAATTATATCCTATGAAGACTATGAAGCCTTTGGGTCTTCTCTGAGTAAATGCTGTGATTGCAGCTCTGTCAGGGGATCAAGAGGTGGCTGTTGTCAGTAAGGACAGAGGGTTCTCACACCACCTGACTTCAGGTATCCAACTTAGGGTCCTAATGTGGGAGCCAGAGGTAGGAGTCATCTTATTTAAATTCAGATGTTCAAAAACCAGATATCTGAATCCATGTTAGTGACCTGAAGTGCTCCACTGCTCATTAGCAAGGAGAAGTAAATATTTCCAGAGGAAGACTGGTTTGGGCTCTGTTCTAGGTACCTTTTCCTGTGATTGAGAGCATTACATTTTTTTTGTTTTGCTTTCCTGTGCCAAAGGTCAAACAGTCAAATCCCTTATGTCTCTTTAATAACCTTAGAGTACCTCTTAGTCATACTCTGGAGCCTGAGCTGGGTACCTAAGCTCCTTGTTCAAGCACGTAAACTGGATAGTTAAAGTTGGGTTGAGCAAGGATCCATCAGGTTGCAGAAAAGCAGCATTTCCTTCTGCAGAAGTCACTGTCTTACATTCCTGGTCATCAGCTCTTGAGTGTAGATTCATAAAGACTCCTTTACATTTGGTTTGTAAAATCACCATTGTTTTGACTTCTCTTTCAGTAAAAGTTCACCTGATTGCATCATAAACTGTTACAGCTTGAGCCTTAGAAATTTTTAATAAAGTCCCCATAAACACCTGATAGTAACCCTGTGAACATTTGAAGTCAAGAAGTTAGTCCTTTCTGTTCTGGAAAAGCTTTAAATACCAACCATAACACTTGTGGCTAATTATAATTGACAGATCTTAATGGGTAAATCTCTACCTGCTACTGGTATATTTTTATGGAAATCATCTGTATCTTTCTTTTTGTACATGAAAGGGAACAAGAAAAGTGTGGGATTCCTGACCTCTCCTGAATCTGTGAGCAGGAATCTGCTATGTAGTGCAGTGACGGACTTAGCTCTGGGCAGAATAAATGCAACAGTTTGTCCTGCTGTTCTGCCTCTGGATATTAAATGGTTTCCAGGTTACTTACCAAAGTTAGATTTTTTCCTAGGATAGACTGGGTGTTATTCAGCTGTTTGCTGAAAGGCAGATAGAGAGCTGAAAAAGAGAGCAAAAATACTATTTGCAAAACTAATCATGTGTTCGCAGATTTGTTTCTATTTTCTCAATTACAGACCTCTGGTTTTCTAAATTTGAAGTAGTTCTAACATGAGCTAAGGTGTTCCTACTTCTGATTTTGTTACTGCAAAGGCATGCTGAAAATGCTGACTTTAAAAGAAATGTTTACAGCTGTTCAAATTATGAGGCCTTTTTGGACAAAGAGACTGTCATGTATTTCAAAACACTATCAAACCAGGGCAATGGATGATGAGGAATTCAGCTTCATCAGTTCTTCACTTCTGCACTGACTTCTATCAAGGCATCCTACAGTGACCCGCATTCCCAGTTGGAATTTTGCTCCAGCTCCTGGTGCTTATGCCTCTCCACAGGTCTCTGCCCAGCCTCAGGCATGTGCCTGAGGGACAAACACTGGGAGTTCCTGTAATCCAAGTGAGGAGTTATCCTTCTGCTATTCCTGTATAAAAGACAGGGCCTAAAGGAAATTTAAATCTAATTCCAAAGAATGTTGCATATGCTATCAGTTACGTACATGTTGTTTAGTGGTAATGCGTACAAATTTCTAGGTAGAAAGAAACATTTTTGCGAGGTTGGTCTCGGTACTGTGTATTCAGACATTTTGCTATAAAGTTTGTTATAAACTTGTGTTACAGCATGATTTTATGTTGACTTTGTTTCACTTACCTCCTGTGTCGTACCAGCCTTGCTGAAACATGCAAATGCACTGACTCCTACAAGTAGGTCTTTTAAAGGGGTTCAAATTGCATATTCACAGTAGTATTTTTCTCTGAAAAAGTATTAGGGGGGGAAAAAAGCCATTATTCTTCATTTTTGCACTACTAGAGTTATGTATTTGCAGTTCCTTATGCTTTGTATGCCTTGTAGTTGTATGCCTTGTCCAGTCTTCGGTTCAAGTTTTTCCCAAAATAATTTTGTATATTTTATAAAAGCATAGTTAATGCTTTGCTAGCAGTAAAGCACCTCTGCTGCCAGCAGTAGACAATGAAATTGGATTTTCTTATTTATAAATAACTTTTGTGGGAGGATTTTTACTGAATATACGGTTTTTAGATATGTAAATAGATTTTTTGAGTGTATTTGTGATACTGCTTAAATATATTTTGCTGTTTTGGATGCTCATTTCCATTTCATCTTTTTGTTTATGTCTTGATCACTTTCCAGATTTCTGTGCTCCCTCTTGAATTACATGGGGGTTTGCTATACAGCTTGCTTCACAGGAGGTTTTTTATAACTAGAAATTGCAACAGAGTTTATGGAAAATAGAGTATTTTCTAAGTACTCTAAGGAATATTTTTAGTTTAATAATTTAATAGAAATGAGAAATGCTGGCTTAAATTATTAATGCCTTTCACCTTGTCTTTTTTATCACTTTTTCAACAAGCTAGTAAAAATGCTGTTTATACTTCAAGACATAATTTTATAGAGATATAATTGAAGACTTCCTTTACATGAGTACTTGTAGTTAGTGAAACTTCTTATCTCCAGTAAGATCAAGTTAATGGAGGGTTCCTGTGTGAGATCAGGCCTGGGAGAGGAAGTAGAAGGAAACTGTTGCTGCAGAATGGTGAGGAGGATAAATCCACACATCTACTTCTCACAGAAATTGCTGGGGAGGTTCCTGCACTTGGTCCTCATGGAACAGTCCCAGCATTCCTCTTAACAAGCCTAGACTTGTTAAGTGAAGACTTTGGTGGGCAATGGAGAAGCAGAGTGGTACTGTGATAAGGGGTGATGGGTATCTCAGTGGTAATCCAGTGTCCAGAGCTGCTGAGAAGGACACTGACCATGGGCAGTTCTTCTGGCACATTGACTGGCTGAGTACAAGGATGATTTAGCAACACCTTTTGGTTGGGTGGGGTTTTTTTTAACAGAAGGAGTTTAATTTTGGCTCTTGTACTTTGTGATTTATTCATTATTTTTGCAATTTACTAATCAGTGTTCTTTTCTTACTAAACTTGTGTAGATTCTTTCTGTTCAGTCACAAATACAGAGGTAACCCTAGAGAACAGCACAGCTCACCGTCAGTGCTGCCCTGCAGATAATTCTAAGGCTCTTTGAATGGAGTCAGATAACCCAAATTAAGTCTCCATCCATGGCACTGGGGTTTGGGGGTTTTGCTAACTGTTTTTGGTTACCGAGGAAATAAAATTCAGTGCAAATAGCTCTGTCAGTGTTGAAAGATGTTTCTCCTTAGGTGTTGTTACACAAATACATTATTATTGGAAACCAAGTGTAGCAAAAATTTCAACCCGTTGATTCAGAGCAAGAAAGGCATCAAGGCTTTGATGAGTGTTACCTGCTGCACCAGCACTGCCCTCAGCTGGTCTCTCTTGGCTTTGCGAAGTCAAACTGTTACTGCTGGATTATAATGGAGACCAGAAAGCTGGATCAGTAAAGGCCCTCAGTATTACAGAGCTCACCTTTCCAGACTCAGGCCTTGAGGGAGTTTAACTTCCTCACACAATCATAGGCACACACCTTAGATGTTTGTGAGGGATTGGTCACCCTGCAAGTGAAATCTTTAGGATACTGAGGAGGAAGATATTCCCTAGGGGTGCCTGCAGCATCCAGCTCCTTACTGCTAATGACACAAAAATTTAAAATTTCACTCCTTGCCAGCACTGAATTATTTTCTCTATGCAGTAATTATATAGTCACTTCAAGGTGTAGTGAAACATCCTGGGCTCTTACCTCAGATACCACTCTGCACAGAGCTAAGGACGTGCCAGTGCTGATGCTGATGGACAAAAGCAGCCAGCTCTGCTTATTACAGACAGTTCTGTAGTTAATAACTGCTAAAACAAATCCCAGTGAACCTGATTTTACTATCCCAAATGCAAAGCCAGGATACTGTAAGACAGTCTGTGTCAAGAGTATAAAACAGGCAACTTGGCTTCCTATGCAAATCAAAGAGAACAGATTCAGAGATTGGCAATAGCCAGAAGAGAAGTAGAAACTTTTTTGCAAAAAAAATGTTTGCTCTATAAATTCTTTATAAGGTCCCTAGATACTGTAGTACTGACTACATTATAAATGCATAAAAGATCCATTAAGAAAGATGGGGGGGGGCAGGGGGAGAAACTGACAAATTAGGTTTTTATAGCTGAAAGCCCTAAAGATTTCTTCTGCCTTGCAAAAGAGTAGAAAGATTTTTATCCTTAGACAAAGCTTACTTCTTTTCTTAGGAAGAAAGGAAGGGGCCAAAGAAAAGGAAGTTAAGAATGAAAAAAACAAAAAGCCAAGAGAAAAAGTAGTATTATCAGATGGGTCATGTTCAGTGCTGTGGCCAGAAGAATGGGAATCATGGACCTAGAACTAGAGAAAGGCTTTCAGGACTGATCAGTTTAGTTTCTTGTGGAGGCAGCCTGT
This sequence comes from Ploceus nigricollis, assembly GCA_013399945.1. Classification (NCBI taxonomy): domain Eukaryota; kingdom Metazoa; phylum Chordata; class Aves; order Passeriformes; family Ploceidae; genus Ploceus; species Ploceus nigricollis. The sequence goes on from VXBC01002945.1 coordinate 25,670, forward strand.
GTAACCTCACACTAGAAGTATGCTGTGGCCCATCCTAACAAACTGACAGGATGGACAAGCAAATTTCCATCCTGGGCTTATGTCCTGGCACCATTTAACATTCTGAAGATGGCTTCTAAAAATTACTATTATTATCTGTGGAATACAGTGCCTGAAAACAGGTAAGGCTGCACAGCTACAGCTGGCTGAGCAGTGGGGCTTTTATAGTACAAGGCAATATAGTGGATGTTACCTGCTCTTGGGCACATTCCCCCAGTGATGTTTGTGCATGAAATATCTGCTGCAGCACTGAAGAAGGTTCTATCTTTTGCCATGGTCAAACCATTTAAGCCAGGTCTCTATCTCTGTTTCATTTTTACTCTCAGTTGGGTCTCCAGATGCTTCTCTGGATGAGGAAACATGGTACCTTCCAGCCTGAATTAGAACCAGGTTTCTAATAAGAAAAACTGCTCACTAAACTAAATTGTTTAAAGACTGAGCCTGTTGAGGTAAGAGATCTGATGAATGGAGACAGAATACAGTGCTGGCATACATGGATAAGGTATGTGAACTGGAGAAGGACAGAAAGCAGGGCTGGGAAGAGAGCCCTATAAAGGAACAGCATCCTGCTTGTCTTGCATCCAGACATACCACAAGACTGCTTGAATTAGGAAGTTAAGTATTTTGTAATTCCTGCTTGTTTGGCATATGTGTGTAAAAAGAGATAAAGCTGTATTATACTGAGTACCAGGAAGGATTCAGGTGATGGACCTGCAGCCTACCTCAGCTACAAATACGAAAGGGCACCATGGGCCAGGGCCACTCAGGAGCTTGCCCTTATCTGAACAAGCCAGAACAGACTGGTACCACCCACATACAAGAGGAAGAAAGTTTTTGGACCAGCCTGCTCTTGATGCACAAAAATGTGTACATAAACATCAGCATTAGCTATTGGAGACTTGTAATAAATGTAGAGAGTCTTTGAGGCATCTTCACTTTGGGGCAAGTTGGGGATGCTAGGCTTAAGCTTAGTACATGTGGGGCTCCTGATCATCTGCTCCAAAATGTCACTTGGATATTACAAAATTGTGTTATTTAGAGACAATTTCTGTGAAGGGGGCAAAAAAATACCAATACCCAACCATCAGAAACACTAGTACATTGCTGCAATTCATTGCTGTGTGTCAGGTGCCCTGTGGCTGTTTTGAGGAAACAAAAGAAATTGATGGCAGCTGGGATGTTGGTACTCACAATTGCACAATGAACTGTTGCCAGAGAAAAGTAAACAGCTCTCATTTATGCACACCCTGGAGAGAAGTTTTGTTGGTCATTGCATGATGCTGGATATCTAGTTGCAGCTGGAGTATTGTTACCGTTGTTCATTTTCTGACTTTTTACCCAGTTGTTCACTAAATAACCTTAAGAGAGTTAAACTACGAGTCCTGCCAGAGGATGGTGCAGATGCTTGTATTGATTTGAGAGATCTGGAACAGATTCATGGGAAAAAGCTGTACCCTGGGCTCTGAGACACAAAGCTAGTAACCTAAGATCAGGACTGTTTGAACCATTCTTAAAGCTCATCCCATTTTGGTTGCTCTGAGAAACATGGTGCTGGGCTGCATGGGGCTCTGACCAGTTCCAATGCAGCTGCTCTCACTTTACATCCTCCTTCCCCCTAGAAAGCCTCCTGCCCTCCTGTCTCCACAGTGAGCAAAGTATGAAACAGCCTCCAAGACCAGCACACTGCTTGGTGGTTGCCAAATGGCATCTATGATGTGTCACCTCACAGCTGAGGTGCACTAGCAGGTATCTGTTTGGGGATCCCAGGATCTTTAAGATCCATCAGTAAAATATTTTTATCTCTAGGCTCATATTAGATTGTAGAACAGTCACTGTGTGACCCTAATTATCCAAAATTTGTCTGTATGCTGGTTTTATCTGTAATGCCAAAACTGAAGTAAATACCCAAAACCAGCACCTTGAGGAGAGAACTCAGTGTCTCTTATCTTCTAGTTTGTTACTGCTCTTTGTATTTCCAGTGAAGCTAGGATAGTTTTAGTTGGGTTAGTTAGAGTTTTGATGTCTTCAGAATTTATGAGGCACTCAGCTTTAGACCACAAAAAGAAAATAAGTCAAAACCAGTCACAAAGCTGTCAGTTCACAGCTCATTCCAGCTCATTCATCTTTCACTTCTCATTGATTTATGTGGTAGTATTTCCCACAGCAGAAATCCCCAGTCTGAGTGCATGGCTTAGATACAGCTCCTATTCAAGCTGTCACAGACTAACCCCAAACCCCACTCAGACAAAACCATAATGAGAATGGCACCAGCAGAGTAACCACTGACCTTGCAGGCAGCTGTGTGAAGCATCCCAGTGCTCTTATGGGATCATCCTATATCTGTAAAGCTCTGGACACCCATGTCAGTGCTTCTGCCTACAGGTTGTACAGTCTAAGAAACACTGGTTTATTTATTGACAAGTCAAAACGAGACATAGCATACCTCAAAATCCCCTGATTTTGTGGGATACGTAGTAGGACCCAGCTAGCACTTTTCCACCAAGTGTTATTCTGACACCTAAACAAATTCAATTCCACTTTCAGCCCTCCATTTGGGTTTCCTTAATGTACAGCAACATCCTCTTCCTTCACCTGAGCTGTGTACAGCCTCATTTGCATTTCACAGCAAGGCTGCACCTTCAGGGCTAGAGAAGAGCTGCCCTGTGGAGAAACACTGCTGGCCATCCTCCCACCTCCAGGAGAAGGGGGACCTGCCCCAGAGCCTCCACCTACTACATGGTTTGAAGGTGCCCACACCCAGCATTTCAGGAAGGCAAGGTGTGCAAGGGTCTCTGAGGCCACCGGCAAGGCAGGACAAGGTTGATGAACTCTGAATAGATAGAGTGGCTTTTGGTGGGCACTCTTTTTGTGTCCAGGCAGAGTCAGCTGGACACAATCTCCTTATAAAAGCTCAAGTTTGTAGGTATGATTAGACAAGACCTCCAAACACGAGCTCTATATGAGAGCTGGTAAGAGGGGAAAGAGACTTTCCTATTGAACTCAATAACAGGTTCCAGTATTCACTGAGGACATTGGAAACTGGCCTTGATTGCCAACACTCCAGCTGAGTTAAGAAGTATTTTAAGATACTTGGGATTAGGTTTCCCCACTCGGGAGAGTGTGATGCTCCTGAGGACAGCACATCACCTTCCTGGGTGAGCCAGCCCACCACACCGTGTGAAATGAAACACTTCTACCATGGGGACTGGAGAAGATGCTCCACCAGAGACTACAGTAACAGCAGGTGGGAGGTGCTGTTCTCACTGAGCAGCCTCAGGAAGTGAACTGTGACCGCCCACACCACGGGGGATGAGCTGTAAATACCAAGTTTTGGGTAAAAAAGAAAGTTCCTGTCTCCTTGCCAAACAGCTGTTGCTTTAGTAGGGCAAGGGGGTGTAAGATTCCAGAAGGAGGAACAACAAAAATCCCATCCTGTACAGCCTCATGGTGTTCACAGGAAAACTAGCAGTGAGTATTTACTTACCACCCTTCATCTCAGGAAACCATGCATGAATGCAAGCACAGGAAGCTGCATTTTAAATGTCAAAATATGCTTTAAAAGCTTCATGTCAGCTGTACTTTTCCAAACTAGAAAAATATCAACAAGAATAATACAATGCAAGAAGAAATTAAATTACATTTTTCTCTTTTCCCTTCATAAACCACACTCTTCTGATGTCCAGCACTAATATATTAAAATGTTTTTCACTGGTGGCATTTTGCACATCAGGAAGAACTCATAATTTTATTTTGAATTAGCATTTGCATATTCAGTTAGTCACATCTATTTCCTCTCATGATTAAGCATGCTGTATAATTGATACTTTTCTTCCCTGTAGTGTGACACAGCATGTGACCCAAAACTTGCCTTCATAAAGATAGTCATGAATGCTAAAGCACAACACATACAGAAAAACATATTGCGTTCCCATATTCTCAGGCTGGAGGAAAATAGCTGTAGTGCTCCCTGACTTAGCTTTCTTTAGAGGACTGGGTGGTGTCTTTGATCTGAGAGAAAAATATTTGCCAGGAAATACCAAGAAAGTTCTCTCTACTTGTAATTTTGTGAGTTTGAAGAATGTTGAGAGAAATGAGCTGATCAGACTGAGAATATATCGATTTCTTATAAGAAGGACAGCAACCCCAAAGACTGTTTTAGGCTTCTTTTTCATGGTTTTGGTTGGGGGTGATTCTTAAATATTGAATTTGCTTTAGGAAATGAGCCAGACTTATACTTAGAGAGTTGCTCCAAAAGTGCACAGCCATCCCTGTGGGGTTTTTGCCCTGTACAGAATATGGAAAACAAGAACAGGGCCCTCTACTTCATCAAGCATTTAGAGAGGTATCACATGCCCAGGCACCTTCTCTCTGTATTTAAAACTTCTTCCACCCTGACCCAGACTTTTCAAACTTTTGCTAATTGAAAAGTAAGCCCCTGGCAAGCATAAAATTTTAATATTAACCCACCTGAGACATCCAGTGAAGAAGAAAAGTTTTTAAAGAAATTGAATCTGAGGAAAGGATAATTGCTGAAGCAACCCCTGGAGGAAATGAAAACCTTTGCAAACCAGGACCCAGGTGCTGACCATAGGCTTAGAAGCAACTCAGTGCTGGGGCAGCATGCAATGCATTTTGACAGGCCTATGCCTACCAGCCCTCAATGTCAGCTGTACATGTTCCTCCACTTCTTAGTAAGCCTTAATTTCTTATTCAGATCAATTTCTCTAATTCTAAAATGATTCATAATACCAGGCAAAGTCATTATATTACAAGACAGCTTAATTTACAAGTTCATTTCATGCCAAGAGCAAGGCAGTAGAATCCCTAATTCTAAATAAGATCTATTTTATGCCAAATATCCTTGCCAAAGCACTCTAATGAGCTGGCACCAAGTGGCTTCACAGGAACATCCTACTGTCAGCAGTGTTATGTGTTTTCCAGGCATTACTGGCACTGTATGCCAACTCTTCTTTTTCCTGTATGTGATTGTCAGTTTGTTCTACCCTTCTCCAAGTAGTAAGCATGTGAATTTCCTCTCTCAGCCACTACACACACCAAAAAAGCAGGTCACTTCAGTATATTTTACTTCAGCTTTTTCATGTCTGGAAATATTTAACACTACGATTAAATATTTATATGTTGAAGCAGTTCTGTGACTGATATAGAAAGGGGTCAGTGTTGGAGTCTGAATCACAAATGCCAATGTAACGCCTCTCATTCATACACAGACAAGAAAAACTGTAGGATTCAGTTGCTCTAGGTGCTTACATGAATTATCCTGAAAACTGCTTAGCCCAAATGCTTTTTGCCTGTGAAAAAGCTGAAGACGGCCACTTACTGGCCTAGTAGGAGCTGAGAATAGAATACTTTAAGGCCTCTCTTGACAAATATTCTCCTCTAAGAAGGAACCAAAAAATTAAACCAAAACACTGCTTTATCTCTATTTATTTAGTCATAATGAGACAAATTCTAAGCTAGGTTCTTACAAAACTGCCGTTAGAAGAAACGTTTCCTAAGAAGTAACAGAATAAACTCCAGAAAGAATCCCAATGTTTCTCCCCATTGCCCAGCAAATACAACACATCCCTGCAGCAGCAAAATGTACTGTCTCAGTGTTTTAACATTACAGGTAGACTATTGTTACTCATTAGTAGTTGCACACATTAATTTATATGTTTTGTACTGTATTGCCATCAGCAGGCATTGGCAGCTGAATATAACAAAGCATTTTAAAAAGGGAAACAAGGAGAGAGAAATCACTTCTTTGGATGCAGGGTAGATGTGTTTCCTCACACCTACCCCAACTGAAGAACCTCCAAATGGGACAGATCATGTCTCTAGAGATATAATAAAAAGCCAGCAAAGGTGGGGAAGCAGCACACCAATACCTGGCTCCTAAGCTCTGCAAAAGCCAGAACTCACACCAGCCAGAAACCTGCTACTTCTGCTCATCAGCCAGCCCTTGGGCCTGAGCAGGTTACTTGCTGGCTGGAGGTGGGACTGGCCTCTGCTGATGTAAAGAAAATTCAGCTGGTGCAGGTAGGATATGATATGATTTCAAAAGGGTGGAGGAAATTAAAGAACCTTATTTACTCCTCCTTGCTGTTCCATTGTGTCTGTGTTTTAGCAGAGTTCCTTACTCCAAAGGATTGTTTAGTGCAGTGATATGTTTGTGAGCATTAATGCTGTAAAGCACCTACTTCTTCCCTCAGGGTCATTAATTGCTGTAATGGACACCTGTCCCTCTGAAGACCCACCTTATCCTCCACTTCCCGATCAACAAAGCCTTGTCCTGAACGGCTGATGAGCTAATGTCTAACTAGCTGCAAGGTAAAGATGAAGTATGAATTTAGATAACCAAAAGGCAGGTTGTAAGGTGGAGACTTCTATTTAACAGACTTTAGTGTTAAGATTATATACTTGAAGGCACAGAGGTAGAAATTGTGAGCAGTTAGAAAGTTGCTCTCTCCAGAAAAACTTTATGCTGTCTCTGATCAAGGCTGTCAAATCCCTGCTATGATGAAAAGGGGTTATTTTTAATAATTAATAATTTAAAATAAATTCCAGTGAAGCTGCAGTGCTGCCTTCATGCTTTCTGTAATTCTGAATGGCCAGCCTATGAACAGCTGGTGAGAATTTTAAGTGTCAGAATCTGTGGTATTTAGATGATTCTGNGACCTTCCAGGGCAGCCAAAAGGATGTCCTGGACTCCTACATTTAAGATCTATTTTGTGAATCTACTACAAAACATTGCTAGTCTGCCTTTAACAAAATATAAGAAAAATTAAGGAAGATGTCTGTTTTCTTGCAGATTGGAAGACAATTTATATTCCTTTGATTTATTAAGCTTGTGGCTTTGATGGGTTTTTTTTATGCTTTACTGTCATATGCACATTGCTATTAAATGTCATGAATATTGCTAAGAAACATAATGAATATTGTAAAATATGGGGTCTGAAGAATTCATGAAATGCAGCATACAATTTCATGAAAACTGGGTATGTGTTGTCTTGGAGTATGCCCAACTTAGAACATATTTCACTGAGATTTTAATTATTTTCATTATACACTGGCATTTATATTTTATGAAAACTTCAGGGAGTCTTTTAAAATACTTTAGATATTTCATGAAAATTGCTGAATATGAGAGAAGTTCTTTGGCTGAAAGTTATGTTTTTTATAAAACTTTTTTCAATTATACAGATAAAAAATCCTTCTTCATTTTAGAAAATGAAGCAGTGATACTCACTCATCTTGTTTTTCCAAGTCTTTTTGTTTATGGTGAGATTTTCTTCAGTTGCACGATGGCTAACCCCTCATTTTTCTCTTTCCTACCTTGCAAGATCCTGAAAACAACCTTGAAAACACTTGCTGTAAACACCTTGGAGTCATAGAGTGACTTGGGTTAGAGGGGACCTTAAAGATCATTTAGTTCCAACTCCTCTGCTGTGGACAGGAGTGCCTCTCACTAGACCAGGTTGCTCAATGATCCATCCAGTGTGGCCTTGAACACCAGGAATGAGGCATCTACTACTCTAGGCAACCCATTCCAGTGCCTCAGCACCCTCACAGTAAAGAATTTCTTTCATATATTTCTAATCTAAATTACCCCTCTTTCAGTGGGAACCCATTGTTCCTTGTCCGATTACTTCAGTCCTGATGAAGAGTCCTTCTCTGGCTTCCCTGTAGGTTTCCTTCAGGTATTGGAAGGTTGCTATGAAGTGTCCAAGCAACCTTCTCTTCTCCAGGCTGAACAGCCCCAACTTCCTTAGCCTGTCCCCATAGGAGAGTTTCCCCAGTCTCCATATCAACTTCATGGCCCACCTCTGGACTTCAGCTAATTACTATATGTTGTTCAGTCTCTTCCTCCTTTGATTCTTTTCTCCTTCTTGTTCAGAATTGCAACAAAGGAGGAAATTGTGCTTAACACCACAAATGGCTCATGTTGCATTACTGTGAAAAGCAGGCAGACTAACATGAACTTCTTATTTGGATGACTAAAAGATACAGAATCCCTCACGCTTCAGTTAAGAGAAGTTTGCATCTTCCATAGACTGGAAACAAAACTTGTTTCCCCACTTGGTTTTCCACAAGTAAGCTGCCATATGGTCAGGAGTCCTCTCTGTGTGCTCCTGTGGCATATGGCCAGTGGGGGCAGGTGGCTGATTTTTTGTTGTGGACCATTGATCAAGAGGAGCTGACCATCAGCAGAAATAGCTCCCATCCCTTCAGCAGGAAAGGGTAGAAGAGCTTTCAGAGGATGTTTGCAGGGGAATGCTTGGGAAAGCCATGGAAGAAATATCATGCTTTGAATGCCTGCAGGAAGTAAGCTAACAATTGTTCAGTGGTTTCCACTTGCAGACTGTATCTAGTGTTAGAAAGCACAGATGTACTTGTTCAAGAAGGCAAATGGAAACTCAGTGAGACACAGGCAGATTGATTCCCTCACAGAATGCTGCTGGCATGAAAGGATATATCTTGATGTAGTAGAGCAGATGAGAAGGGAATGCTGGCTGGCAGTGTTACAGGTGTACCTTCAGTGTATCCTGCAGATAGGTACAAAGTTCATTCACCAGTTATAATAACCCCTGTAGGATTCCCTTGTAGAATTGCCTTGTTAGGCAATTAATTGCTCTATCACTGTGGCATAATTCTGAGTCATCTGTCATAGGTGTAATCTCAACAACATAATGAAAAAAGTGAATCAAACTGCTTTAAATGACGCTTTGCTTCTAGGCTGATCCATAAAATTGCTGCACTGTAAGGTTCTGTAGTCCAAAATCTAGCAAGTGGCACATTAAAAACACTCTCAGAGTAGATAGGTTGGCTGCTGATGCAGTCTGATCTTGGACTTGTCTCTCATCAGCACTGTGCACAAGAAGAGCTGTCCTCAGCTCTGAGGGCCTGGCTTTGTCAGCAGCTGAGAGAGGCTCACTCTGGGCTGCTCTCTGATGAAATGCCACCCAGTTTGTCAAAACAATAACAAAGGTACTGCTGGACAGCTGGAGTTTTCCAGCTTCCTGTGGCAATAACATTTAGTAACTGTGTATGCACAAGAACATTCTCAGTAATCAATATAAAAATCATTTCATGTCACGTTAGAGATGTTAGGTTCCTACAGGAAGTAGAATGTAGAGGAGATGGAGGGGAACTTTGGGTGCTGGTTGCATCCTGGATATCCTATTGCCACAGTGTAAAACATGGCTAGTGTCATCAAATCATCAGGGGGTCGAGCTAGGAGATTCAAATCTGCAGGTAACTAATTTCTTTTTTGTTTTGCTACTCGTGAAACCTGCTGTTTGTTCTTTGGAGAGTCTACAATTTTCTTTTACCTTGCTGGTTAATAAAATGGGCTAACCCAGATGCCTCTTGGTTCAGGTACCCCTTCATGGGATATTTCACAAGTCCATTTGCAATCTTCCCTTCTTCCCCAAAGTCACAGAAGTCTGACCCTTGCTGGCTGACACAGTGCTGGAGTACCACTGTTACATTCTGCTGCTGCTGAAGCCAATGATGTGCAGGGAAAAATGCCCACAATCTTCTCCACAGCTGGATAAGGCCTGAAGGCAAAAGGACTGCTTGGTCCTGTTGTGAAACACAACAGAAGGGCTGCCATGCATTAAGGCTTATCTTTGCTGTCCTACATCAATAAGCAGTGAACTGAAAGTACCTTCAAAACAAACCAAAGAACAAACACTGTTCTTGGCAGTCAGTACACTCTAATTGGTTTGCATTTTTAGTTCGCTGTGGCTTCTTTTATAAGCAGTAGCTGAACTTAGTGTGAAATAAATACCCTTGTGAAGACACATCTTTAGTTTTGGATTTGTCATCTCATCCAAAATGTTGCAGTGTCACGGGAAAATAGCTATTTTTAAACATTCATTCTCTATACCACTTTCTTGAACTGTTTTGTAAAGTAATCTTCAAGGCATATTTGTGTGGCTGCTAATGGTATCCAGTGGAATGACTTAGCCAAAGCAAAACAGGTACCCTCAGATGGGTATTTTTACAGAGTGGGTAATGCAGTATCACAGGCCCAGCTCAGGAGAGCCGAGAGCAGCCCCCAGAACCGAGCAGCAGCCCCCTGCCCTCTGCCCCCCAAGCCCTCTGCCCCCTCAGCTGGCTGCTTCTGTGCTGAGCACCTGCAAAGGAAGCAGGAAGCTGGAGCCTGCCAGCATTATTCTTTATTGATAAAACAAAAAGTGGCTGGCAAAAGTTGAAGGTTGCTTTGTGGTGTCTAATACCCTCCTCAGCCTGCTCAAGGCGGAGTCTGGGACATGGAGACCGAGGTGATCAGAGGGTAAGTTAAGGTAAGATGCCTAAAGTCAGGTCTCACAAAAGGACACTAAGTTCACAGGCTCATGATAGATGGGTTCATCCAAGATCCTGGTACACAGTAAGAGGCAACAGACCTCTATCCCCTACAAATCCAGCTCCTCCTATTTCTCCAGTTTTACACACCTGGTCATTCTCCCAGACTTGTCCCAACATTTCACCTTTTCCCATAATTTGTCTTTCTCTTCATTGCAACCCCAAGTTTTCTCTTCCCCAGCTTTTGATCTTGTAGTCTCTGCCCACGGCAAACATTCACAAGAAATTTCTTTTTGAATTATCTGACTTGTAACTCAAATAAAGCAGATCATTTCATAGGGTATTTCCTTTAAGTAAAAAGAAGAGATAGACAGACATTTTCCTCCAACAGTCTTTTCTAAATTCAGCACTTTGAATTATTTCTGTTAATGAGAAGCATGAACATTACATAAACCAGATGGTGTTGCAGTTCAGTGGCCACCCTATGTCACCACCAGAGTCATTGTCAAATAGAAACTTCACAAGGCCACATTTTATTGACCCAAGAGACCTCCTCCAGTACCTCTAAAGACGAAACTAAGCTCTCCATCCAGGTCCCTCAGGTGCTTTGCTCTGGGCTAGGATAAGTGTTGAGTAACTAAGAATATTTGGGATATAAAGAAATTAATGATTTTCAGTTCACATCTTCAAAAAAGATGGAATCTTCACTCACTAGCACTTAAAAAGTCCTGTTTTATGAAATGGAAAATGAATCTGACAACTGCTGCCTGTATTAATTCACAAATGCTATTCCACCTAAGTACAGGACATGCTAGATTTCAAGGTAGTCTTGAGTACATGTGTGTAATTTAGACTTCCCAAAAAACCACTCTTTGCATTTGAAAGGCATGCCAGCTTCATTCTAGCAGTCAGCACTGTAATGTGATCTTCAGATGAAGCTGAAGACTGTAATTCATGAATGCACAGATTACCCATTATGGTGACTTAACCTCTTAAGGTTAAGATGCCCTTCTTCAGGTGTGCCTCTGCAACAGCTGCTAAAATGTCAAAGATTTACAGAGATTACCCATGAAATGCAATCTTCAGTTGCTGGAACAGACACATCTGAGACCACAATAAAAATGGAAGAAGCAGGGCAGAAAACAGGAGCGTGACAAGTCTCTGCATTACAGCAACAAACTGGATTATGCTGACCAAAAAGATTCATGCATTTCAAAGAGGTTTTCTTGTGCCTACAGAATCTCTGGAAACTAGGTCATATGTTTTAGAGGCTAAAGTTAAGAATTCAAAGACCATCAGTTTAATTAAATTAGACATGAAATTTTACATTCTTATTCTAAACAAACCTAGCACAGACCTACTGTCTTAAAACCACCTTCTCTGGCTGCATTTTCTGAGTGCAGGCTGACTTGGGATTCTGTCCAAAATTGCTGCAATGTAGTTTAAAATGTCCCTTCTGTATTTCTGAGATCCCATCTGGGACAGGTGAGGATGAGTACAAGGTTGTGTGTGCACCTTCAGGACTTATCCTGGTGGAATGCTTAAGCAGGAACCAACACATGCAGAAAGGCAGCCAGACTTAACTTCACACTGTGATATCCAAGACAATTGTGATGCTACAAGTTAGACTAAAGCCTGAAATTTAACAATAATACTAAAATAAAATCATTTTACTATCAATTTTACTGCTGCTTTAAAAGAAGTTAAATACCTGAAATGATTTGAGGTCTGTTAATTTTTTATAAGTATTCACAAAAGCATGAAAAAGATAGCTATGCCAAAATTCAATTTAACCTTTGTTTCTTTTACTTTTCATTTACTACAGGTTTGCCACATAAACAAAACTGGTTTCTAGTCTGTGAAAAAAGGACAGTAGGAGCTTGATAATGTCAAGATGAGAGCCATACAAGCAGAGCTTCAGAAACTATTCCACCTGGAGCAGACAGAGATCTCCAGAGGAAGAGCAGGGAGTGTACAGAGGGTGGTCACTGAGTAGCCAGAGTAGTTATCTGAGTTATTTACACTGAGAAAATTAAAATAAAACACTCTGATGCTACAATAATATTTCTTTTAAACAAATTTAAATAGCCACTAAGCGTGTGATAGGTTGACAAGAAAAATATGATATAGCCTTTGTAAATCTCTTTTCTTTACATTATTGTTCTCTGAATGAACAGAGGATCATGATTTTGCGGCATTATGGTCATAACTTTGCCTGTTAAAAATGAAGTATGTGCACCTAGGCTTGGATAAAATCAAGTGACTGAGATGATTTTCTTGATTAGTGTCATCATAGATGGATATCTATGTCACAGGAACAGTTAAATGCAGTTAAAGATTCTGGAGGTTTTGGTTAAAAGTCTTCCATTTTCTACCAAAAAGGGAAATTTGCAAACATTCTGGTTTGTTGTTTTTTTTTTTTTTTTTTT
>VXBC01002945.1:38581-96358 GCA_013399945.1 Ploceus nigricollis
AATTCTAAATACTGTACCGGTGCCACAAATAGAAGGGAAGTAAAAGGAGAAAATTATAATGTTTTAATGCTTTGAATATAATGAGTATAATGCTTTCGAGACCAATTTTTCAAGACTGCTCAGCTTCCCCAAGTTGTGTATGAATAAACAGCATTCAGTGCCTCCTTAGGAGGATAGGTCCCACAACATACAGTCGGAAAATAATGTAAAGCACCAGCACCTCCCAGAGGATGCTGACTGCTACCAGCTCTGTAGCACCCCAAATAGTCTGCTCTCTCAGGTAGAAATCTCATTTTAGGAGTGCAAATGTTGATACAGGTGTGAGTTAGGGCGTGACATACCTTGCAAATACTACACAGGAAGACCTCAGGTGAAGCCCTCACACAAGACACTGTCACACTGCCTTCAGTCACAGCCAGGGAATAATTTTCTGGTGAAACAGAGATCTTCCCACTCCAGGAACAAGGTGTAAGAGCTTCAGAAACCCAGAGGATTTAGCTCATGTTGAATCAGGAGTATTAAGCAGACACTTCAATTTCCAGATAGAAAATGTTTTAAAACCATTCGATACTGAGAAATTTCAGAGGCACTTTTAATATTCCACCTTACTAGAGTTATAAGTTGTACCATTACTTTTACAAGAGTATGAAATGTCAGAAGCTAAATCCTCAAATTTTTAAGGGATTAGGTTAATTAAATTGCATTTAAAACTGGTGTGTGAGTAAGCATAAAATAATCCCATCCAGAACTAACACTGATACATATTACTGCAGGAAACATGTTTTATTTTCCTGGTAATGACTAGACTCAAAACATTAAGGTGTTTTAGAGTGCTACAATTCTGCAGTATTAAAAATCTTAAAATCTTCACCAGATTAGCCGTGCCAATAATCCAGAAATTGTTTCTTTTAAAAAGCTCTATGATCGTCTTACTTTAGCTGACTTCTGGCACTGTACCACACAGATGTCAACATATTCTCCCCTTTCCTTTTTAACCAGATGGATCTAAATGAAAACATAGGCATGATGAGATTAATGGAGTATTTATTACCTAACCCTGAACTGCAGGAAGCATATTCCATGGTGAGATAACAAATACTTCCTGTTAGAGGATGATACTTCTGAGAGTAAATCTAGTAACATTTAATCAAGTGCTCTAAGAGCTTTGAAAGGCAGCAAACCCCAAATGATCCAAAAGAGTTCCAAGGAATTTGTTCCTTCTTTAACATCAGAGAAACAAATTTCTCATAATTCAAACAAAACATGGAAACATTCCTAATCCTGTAGCCACTGATTTAAATAGAAATAAGATAGGAAACCTGAAATACGCTGAAACAAAATATGCTGAAAATATGAGTTCACAAGAGCTGTCTCAAATTTGAAGTTAGGTAGAAGAATCAAAACATCTAATGGTAATTAATCAAATCACATGTTTGAGCTAAATTGAAAAAACAGTGTAAGCTTATAAATAGCCCCAAAGACCATACATGAGTGCAATTGCAGAATTTCAGTACATCCACTATGTGTCTTCAGTGCCGAGGCCCAGAATTTAAATTCCTAAACACTCATTCAGCTGTTGCCTATGTCAGGAAGCAATTAAACTCCTGTTTCATAGAAGAATGTAGGTGTCTAAAGTGGAATTTAAATCAAAATCATGAATTTAAAATCAAACACGTACTTAAATCCAGCAGTGCCAGTCAAAACAACAGACCCCCACATTTCTACCAGTACAGGAGATACAGAAAACAGTGAAACAATCCAATCACAGGGCATTAAGCTTGAAGCCTTGCCTTATAAAACATATTCTGTTCTTATGCCCCAAAAAATATTTAAGTATTCCATTTTTAAGTGGAACAATTTCAAGTAGAGATTTCGAGCACTCCTGAGGAAAAATTCCCTTCTTCAGGAGTTATGTCCTGTGAGTTGAAATCCTCTTCAGGGAAAGGGAGGAACAGAAACACTTCTCCAAGATCTGAAATGAGTGGCCTGAGACATGAATTCAAATATATGACATTTTCAAAATGTATGATTTTTTTCTTGATGCATTTCTAAGAGCATTCTGAAGTGTATCAATTTCTTACTTTCAGGGAAAAATACTTTGTTAAGTAAAAGTAAAGTTATGAGCATTTATCAGTGCTCAAAATATATACATAGTCTTGGAAAAACCACTTGATTTTTCAAAACAGAGTAAATGAAAGATAGGCATGCTTCCTACAGAAACATAAACCTGCTTTAAAGTAAGAGCCCCAGCCTTCATTTCCTGTAAACTGAGAAGTGCAGAATGAAATCTCATGTTGGTGCAGGTTAAGGGGAGGAGGTCCAGAGGACCACAGAGAGTCAGAGTAAGTCTGTATGTCAAACAGATTACATTAAGCATTGGCAAATGCAAGGTAATGTGTGCAGAAGGGAGCAATGTGTTGAATTCTAAACTAACTTTACATCTCACCAAAAAGAAATCTTGACATTAAAACTGCAGTTCAGTGTGCTGTGACAGTTAACAATGCAGTCTTAGAAACAAAAAAGATGCTGAGAGAAGAGAGTATTCCAACATATTTTATCTATCACTGAGCTAGTCTCCTATAAGACTAATCTTGACTCAGTAAGTGAAAGAACACATAAAAAACATACACGTGCAAAGACAGTCAGGAGAACAATTGGAAAACAAAGTTGGGAATGACATCTGTATGAGAAGACAACCAAAGAATTGTAATAATTGGAATCAGACAAGAATAAAAATACTGTAGAGGGACAAGAAATAATGATACAAAGGAGGAAAGTTTCTGCCCACTTGTTCTTAGAAATACAAGAAATAATATATAATATTTTTTATCATCATTAAGGTTTTCCATTCCAATGTAAAAAACCCCAAGTGCTTGTCATCGAATTTTCTTTAGTTTGCAGCAGTCATGAGGAACCCCAGCTGAATTCAAAATGTCCTTATGCCTCATGTTGGAGCAGTCCTGTTCCTCTTGCATTATATAATACTATACAGGATTACGACGGAAAGCTGTTTTAGCCGTGGAATCCACAGTGAATCATCTTCATTTCTGTAAAGTAAATACCTATTCTTTCTTTTTCAAGTATGTTTCTTCATGGATAATGAGCTCAGCAGACAGCAGCTACAAAACTGCTCTTCAGGTTAGAGATTTGTGGGGAAAAAAAATATAATTTTGCTTCTATTAGTGAATATAACAGAAGCAGTTCAAATCATAATGGAACAGGGTTGTCTCATAATAGTACCTGTCACAGTAAGATATACATTTAAATAGTATTAAATATAAAAATTTTGACCTCTAATCTGTTTGTAACAGGCCACAAAGCCAAAGTGAGTTCCAAAGGATTCTGTCCTGTCCAGGTTGTCTTTAAGACCCGTGATCACACCACTGGTTACAATCTCAGCATTTTCCTAGATCAAATTCAGCTTGGTGCATGAGAAAGTTAATTAACAGTAAAAGCAAAGATTAAAATTTATCTTTGGTAGGATATAAAAATATTGAATTGTTTAGGAAGAATCTGTTTTGCAACAATACCATTTTTCCATAAATTTATGTTAATTATCATTATATTTTCCTCCTTTAGCCATGTATTAATCCACACTTTTATCAGCATCCCTGGTTTTGCTAAGACCAATATCAGAAGAGTCTTCATTGCTCTACAGAATATTCCACCTAATAAGATAATTAACAGATATTACCTATACTTATAAACATTCATTTCCTTACAATCTTGGACTACCACTACCAGTTACAGTGTGACTATTATTAGATAACAGTCTGAAAAGTACACCATTATCTTTAAAGAATATAAAAATGTAGGGTCAGAAATAAAAAGAATCTTGGTCGAGTTGAGACAAATAAGACACGGATATAAAAAGCCTGAATAGAGTAAGAGGTGCTCTAACATCTCACTGGGGTAGCTGTGAGAGGGAATTGATGGAGATTTAAAATCGATGCAACACAATCTTATCTGCATTTCAGAGATGCAAGTTGCAGCTTTAGAGCTGTTGCTCTGAACAACAGAGTTGCTTCATTGTAATTTTTCACTGGAAAGAGAGAAAATACCCACAGAGATTCAAGCATTTTAAGCTAACCAAATTTCGAGCATTATTTTTTGTTATTTAGTTGTTGCATTTGCTGTCTGGGTAAGCAGATATGGACTGGGCTTGTTTATGTCTCCTCCACTGATCATTACCTCTTGTCACTCTTCCTGCACTGAGAAATAGGGCAAACTGCAACCCAAAGAAACAGTTCTTGCCTGCAAAACCAAGATGGAGCAATAGAATAACATGACTCTTCTTCCTAATTACTTCTGCCTTTTAAAACCTACGTATTTCTGAAAAGCAGCATCAGTCAACACCCATGCTCAAAGTACAGGGGCCTCTGGAGAAGCCACATGCACTACAGTAAACCTGAATTGTCATGACTGATGTTTATGTCTAATCAGTCTAGCAGATGTGACAGGATAATTCAGCCTGCACTGTTTACTTTCAGCAGTCTGAGTCATATAAGGTGTCAATTTTACTGAAGTTAATAAAAAGATATTTAATTCTCTAACTGCAAATTCATATAATGAATCAGACTGAAGAAACAGGATTAGTTAAAAAAAACCAAACAATAATTGCCCGTATTTAAAAAAAATCACTCTAACAATTTAAAATCTAGTTCAGTCTTATTTCCCACATGGTAGTCAGATTATTTAAATTCATGAATAATGGATATATCTCTTCTGTGATGTCTTGTTGCTTTCTATAGTATGAAAATACAAACATTATGCAAATGTGGTATCTTAAAAAAGTCTCTTGTCAAATAGTCATAATTTTAATTTTATGTTGCTAATATAATTGACAAAATCTTTGATACTACTGATTATGCCTTTTCTTGTAAACCAATTATTTGAAGGGTTTAAACAGCTGTGGGTTTGCCTCTATGAGTTCGTGAAGAGCAATAGGCAAAGTCTTAGGCGTACCATCCTACCAGCTGGAAATGGCATTTCATAGAAGTGAAGGTATAATTCAATCAACATTCTTACATTTCCAAAAAACAGGGAGAAGGTTACTATTATTTCTCTCCTCCTCCTTATACAAGTTGCTTTACATACAAGTTCCCTATCATCTACAAAAAAAAATCTTGTGGAAGATCAATTTCTACTCAAAAATATATTGGTTTAATTTTTTACCATAATTTTATACATATGATATTGCTGAATTTATTCTAAGGGAATATATTTTCTATGAAAGAGTAATATTTTTGAAGTGTTTTCTACTATGTAATTTGTACACGTTAAAAACAAAGATTGAGAAAGGTTCCTTAAGTAGTTCCTTTTCAGATTAACTGTTTTCATTTTGTACTTTAAACTCATACTTTACTTTCCCTGCATGTCAAGGAAGAGACAATGGCTTGGAATATCGCTGGGAATTAAGTACTGGTGAAGAAGACCATCAGGCTGCCCAGCTGCCACATCCACACTGTGCTCAAGCACAAAGCACTATAAGACCCCTTCTGCACCCAAACACCACCACTACTGAATATGGATAACCAGCAAATGCAACTATTTTTCACTACCCGATTTCCATACCTTTTCTAACACTCTGATTATGGTAAGAAACAGAAAAAATTTAAAACGAGAAAAAATTATCCCCATTGGCAAATTTTTGTACCTGAACTCCAATATATGTCCGCTAATTTTAACCAGAGTTCTGGAGGATCTCAACACATTTCACACGTACTTTCCAGCCAAGTGCTGGAGTTTGGAGGGCAGATGTGGAAACAGAGCCAACCTGACACATCCTCTGAAGAAAAGAGACAGGATCATGAACTATAAAGTTATGATTTAAGCAGCAGCATTGCACTACATGAGTCTCATTACACCAAGTAAACAATTCCATTACAAATTTAATGATATTCTTGAGACACCCGCATTAGCACCACTGGTCTTTTATTTATTTCAAATTACTGTTCTTATTTACCTCAGCAGGGCTCTCTGCGATTAACTCCCCAGACTGCTCAGACTCCTATGGGGATGATTTATATTGTCATTCCAATATAATGTTTCCCATAATTGTACTGTGTTTAAAAAACATTAGAACCCGAGGGGCTAGACAAGGAGTTATAATATTAACAGCATGCTCATATAAATCAATTTACTCCCTTGGAGGAGAAAAAAATTGAAAAAAAAAAAAGTTAATAAGATTACAGAAGAAGTACAAAGCCAGTGCAACTGCTTTAAGTGTGTTTAATCAATAACTGTAAAAGCATCCCAGATAATGCCTGAAAATGAAAACACAAGCAGGAATCCATTTCCACATATGTAGTTCTATTGATGTTAGTAGACAGATCACAAAAATTAGAAAATACATGATTTCACTGAAAATACTCAATTCCAGAAAGGAGTGAGTGCCCCCAGTACTTGCACAGTATTTTTAAGCACTCTCAGACTCTTGAAAGATCAGCCTGACATTAGTGGCAGAGATAGATTTATAAATGCATAATTTTAAAAATTCTAAGTGCATTGCAGGGATCAAAAGGTAACCCATGATTTCAGAAAGTGACCACTAAGGATAAAACCTAATGATAAGGGTTATGTGAGTAGAAAACCAGGGAACTTAAGTCTCTCTTTTCCATTACTCACTAAAATACCTAATTTTCTTTTAAAAAAATCTCACAATTCAATTTTTAATATGCTTAATTCTATGTGCAAGCATAACTTAATACATTCAGAAGATGGATTACCTGTAGCTCAGTCTGACCTAAGCCTCCAGATGCAGTATTGTTTATTATATTCACTGATCTAATTTTGCTGTACTGTAGCTATATTCTAAGACACAGATGCCAATCACTTTAGAATAAATTGAGTGTAATAAAAAACTACAAGACTGAAACATGACAATAAATACTTAAAAAACCACTTTTCTGATATACTCACTGATTGAAAGTGTAGCATCTCACTAAACCCAGGATGTTCTCTCCACAAAAGAGCAGGCTGTTATGCAATGAATATACCATAAATCCTACTGCAGATGGACCTCTAGGATAGATGAAACTTTATTGCTTTAGTGAGTTCACCCAAAGCCTCTTTATGGATATTCCATTTCTGTGAGGCCACAGCTAAGTGATCAGAATCATAACTAGTTTTTGCTGGTTTAATGCTAAGTTTTCTTTACCCCAATGAAAACTACTTTTAACCTTTTTCCTGTGCAGCCTTTATATCCAAACATCTGTCTACTTCAAATGCCTCCTCTAAGATACTTCCAGGTGGTGTCAGCCTTAGGACAGACACCTAGTTTCTGTAAAGCCCTCTGCTTTACAGGATTAAATGGAAATATGCTGCTTCACATCAGCTGAAAACATAATCCTCCACACATTAACTAGAACAATGAAACTTGTTGCTGATGTAAGAACTAAATTATTATCTCGCATTACGAGATCTTCGGAAATAAAGGAGGTGGTTTGTAAATCTGACAAGTTAATTTAAATGTTGCAAACTTATCATAGGACCAAGCCACACAAAAACTATTATTTACTTCAGGCTTGTAAAAAAATTAGTATTATGAACAGCAAAAGAAAGGACCACTGAAGAGGTAATTCTGGACCTAATGAAAGAGATAAATGGAGGGGCACTAGAGCAGATCAGACAGAAGGGGGTAACAAATTAACTGAGTGTTGGTTGGTATCAGCCAGTAATGGGGGAAATTGGAGTTCCTTCCTCCTGCGCAACTGCCTTCTGAAATTGGTCTAAAATTTGGCTTGAAAAAGAGTGTCCTTCTGAACAGCACTAAGACCTGTGCCTGTTTCAGCTTGGCACTGCCCCATCTTGAGAAAAATGAAAGCACAGCACAAGACTAATAATAGTCATACAAAGAACATCGTGCCTGTGTTGGTCAGCTGACCATGTTACCTTCCTTAGGAAGAATCTAGGTAAATCAGGTGAATTAAACAGATATAAAATTTATTCAAGTCTTTTCATAGTAGGATTTTCTTTTTTTCCCAAACCAGTTTTAAAAGCCAAATCCATTTATAAGCATGGCACCATTCCTTGGAAAATACAATTGTTCAGTGTTATCTGCAGATTTTGTGATTCTTGGCTTCTGGCTTTCATTAAAACAAGAAATTAAGGGCACATCTTAGCATGGAGACCCATAACAGATAATTTAAATGTCTGAATAATTTAAAGGACATAGAGTATATTTTAAAAAATTATATTGCTACAGTGGATTACAATTGCTTAATCATAAACTCCTCAAAAGTCTTATCTTTGTTTTATTTTTAAAATGCTTCTCTAAAAGTAATTCTCTACAGTGAGGATGACAAGAGGTTAGAAGGATATAGAGAAATACAATTTTTCTGGGTTTTTTTTTCTAATTTATTTTGTCCTGAATCATGTACATGTTGTATGGTTAAGCATCAGGCTGCCATGGTTTTCCCAAGTGCAGCTGCACACTCCTACAACAATGAGCTGCCACATTAAAAAAAGACAGCAAAACAAGTCTTAGCAGGGAAATTATTCCTCTTTATTCATTTTTTTGCATATTCATTAGCTCTGACAAGTCATGAATGCATTAGGTCTCTTGCCCTTGTCCATATTTAGTCTCTGTCAATGTGCTGTATCCTGGGCACATCAGAGCTACTGCAGAGGCTGTGGCACATCCAGGTGTGTCAGTGCTTTTCACAGCAAACCATCCTGGGTAAGCTATCTGGATAATGCAAGAGGTTCTGCACTTTCTCATTAAATATATGACTGGTGCAGTTGTCTCCAGTCTGGGTAGTTAAAATTAGAGTTTGGCATGGCAGAAACATACTTCAAAACCCCCTATGCACAAAAGGGCAATTTGGGAATACATCAAAGGTATTTCATATCTTCCTGCTGCCAAAAGAGGCAGCAGTCCCACTGCCTTCCCCAGACTGAGCACTTGGCCCAAAGCTGTCATTTGTCTGATGCCATGGTAAGGCAGTTCATGGAACCAGCTTGGCAGCAAGTTGGAACTGTTTCGCTGCAGGACCAGACACACACCAGTGCCAACTGAGAGACAGCTGTAGCACACAGATTAAAGAAGGGAGCAGAGGTAGAAAAACAGAACTGTCTGGACTTGCAGCAGCTGCTTCAGTTTAACCATACCACCCTGTAAGCAACAGAGTATCTAAAACTGACAAAAAAGATTAAATGCAGATTAGGAAGTCCAATATCCTATTACCTCTGCAGAGTTTATGTTCCTGAACTAGCTTTCATCCACAGAGGCAGCAGAGGCTGAGGCATTCTCTCAAGAGTTGGTACTTACAAATGCTACTACCAAGAACAGAGCAGGGCTTGCTATTCTTCTTCTTTTTAAATCACAGTGAGATGTATTTATTAGTGAAAGCAGGACAGTAGTATGTGGAAGACCAATATGGAAGCCCCTTTTGCTCATGAAGAAGCTGGGACCACATCTTCCTTTTCCTTAAGTAGTGCCCTCTCCATCAGGCCCTATTCTGAGCAGAATAGTAGACCAACATCTACAACTCACAGTTCCCAGTGACTTGCAGGCTCTCATCCCAAGAAAAATAAAAGTTACATTTTCTTCAGCTGGCCAGAGCAGCAACTATAGTACACAACAAGCCAGTTTGAAACTATTAGCCTATCTAGGTTCAGAATCATACCACTGAAACGACAAAATAGAAGTCCTTTTAAACTCGGGCTGTAGAATACATGTAAGTCCTGACTCATAACAAAATGATATTGTATGAAAAATAACCTTCATCACAGCTGTTATTTTACTGTTCATAGGTGCTAGAATTATCCACAAAAGAGGTAGCTCAAATAGAGTCACATAAAAGTGAGCAGTTGTGTACAGCAGCTACCTTTAAATGTGAAAATGCTTTTGTTTTTACCAAAGATGGGATCTGTAGGAGAGTCACATTTCCTCAAATTGTAATGTAGATCTTGAGAGCACAGAAACAAGTGCTGTGAAACATGGAAAGAATTTTCCTTGGAGCAAAAAAGGTAGACAGTAATGACAGCCCATTTTATGCCCCTGTGACTGAAGAGGCGATTAGGTTAAAAAAAATTTTAAAAGTTATAGCATGGTTAACAGAGGCTCTGAGACCTGAGCTTTACTTCAGGCTACTGAAAAGGTTCTTTGAATTATCCTTTCTCTACTCCATTCATATTATTCCCACAGAGAACAAAGGGAAACAAGAAAGTAAACATTCCATGCTTTCTGCTCTGTTCTGTGATCGATGCTCCCAGTACTCAAGAAATGATGTGGCTTAAACTCTCATTTCCAAGTGAAGGAGAGAAACATTAGGCATATATTTTATTCCAAGAAAAGAAGTTTAGGGGGGGAAAACAATCAGCTACCATATATAAACAAGGAGAACATTTTGATTGTTCCAATTCTAAATTGCTGATAGCTGATGAATCTGTAAGTGATTTTCAGTTAAAGTTATCTGGTGAGATTTCAGGTAAATCCAGAAGGAGAATATAGGCACTAAAGTCTGTGTATCCACCAAGTGGCAAAGGCAGTGGCAGGGGTGCTCTTTTCACCCCTCTCGAACCAGTATAAATGTGCACCAAATTCACAAAACTAGCACCAGAGGAGATGGGATGAGCATGAGTCTCATGAACTGATGGTTAGCAAAGCCATTATGGAAGGAGACCTTAAGTCTCTATTCATTGCAACTAAAGCTCATATTTATAATTTCTGTATTTTATTTCACATAATTAGATATAAGGGAAGAATTCTAGGTGCAGAGACAAAGAATCTGGAGCATCACCTGTCAGGTCTCAACTTCAGAGCCTTTTCTACACTTGCACTTATGTGATCTCTCAGGGAGTTTGAATTTTTCCCTAGATGTCTGCAGTTTCAATGAACAAAACAGAGCCACATGCAATAACCCACAGGCAACTGCACCTTTTTTTTCTTTTTTTTGAGATGGGAGATAAAGTTTTAACATCTCTCATGCCTCAAGTTAGTGGGAGACATGGAATAGGTCTCAGCTGCCAAACAGATATTACCTGTGCTTCAAAATACAGCCACAGTCAGCTCCATGTGCACTAAATGCTGTATTACAGCCTTCTGAAATCAGCCTCTCTTGGGAATGGAGGGAGGAAAGCTCAGTTCCTGGTTAGGCTGAGGCTGGAGTTGTGCAAGGGGCTACAACACCTGCATGGTTCTGACCACCTCTGCAGGCATGCAGCAGCCCAGGTTCTGGCAGCCTCTTTAAGAAACACAAGCTTGTGCTTAATTACCTAAACTCTTACTGAGCTTTACTTCCAGCCCCTAATCCCTCTCTCAGAACAAGCAAATTGTTGTGCTATGGAGATATACAATTTTTAAAAATATATCCACAAAAAACAAGGAAATTTTTATAAAACTGAGAATAAAATGTTTTTTAAAATTAAAAAAATCATTATAAAAATTATAGAATGCTTTTACTTACAAAATCAAATATTTTAAGTCCTTCAGCTGATCCCATAGTTCAACTAAAGTTTGAGCATCTCTAATTGCCTGTATGCAACATTCTCCCTCTTCCTCTCCATGAAGAATTAAGAGAATCAGGCCTTTGACACTGAATCCAACAGAGAATCAACTAGGAAAAAAATAAGCTCATTCATATTCTGACTAAAAAACAGCAAAATAAGGCCTTGTGCTCCTCTCTGTGGATCATCATATTTTCCTATTAAATCTTAATATACTGAATAACTGCTTCTGTCATATAAAATAGACTAAAAGATTACAACTCATAGCAGAGAGAGTAGATGGCTAATTTAAAAAACTGAAAAACAGTACCTACATCATTTTGAGAGATGCTGTACTGCACAATCCAATATTAAGCATTATATGCTTTTACTTTAAAAATATAAACACTTCCCATCACTTGTCAGTTTTCAAAATAGATTCGCATAACATGTTCTATTGATTTGTGGCAATCTGGTCTGGAGTGTGGTGAACATGATGTTTAGCCAATTTTCAGTATGAAACATAAATGCAAGAGCAAGGAAAATGCTATCACAACTTTCATCTGAATCACAGAATAAACAATTATTTCACTTTCTGTGACAAAAAAAAAGAAAAAAAATGCAGTTTTTAGATTTCCATTATCCACATAGATCTTGGAAATACTGTCAGAGGCAAAGGCCATCTGTGCAGAGACCTTGTGTTCCCATATAGCTGCTCTGAACACGCTTCATTAATCAGAATTAGAGGACATTAAAGATACTGTTGTAGGTTCTAGGCTCCCTTGTCTTATAGCAAAGGAATCACATAATAGGATATATTTATACCTAATCCCATTATCAAGTAGCAAAAGCCTAGTACTGAACTAATAATCCTTTGTTGCCAGCATTAATTATCAGTGGATGCTGGTATTTTGCTCCCCTAAAGGGATGCTCATGTTTTGCTCTCCTGATAATGAGAGAAAGAATCAGGTTGCAAATCTGAGAGCCCTTTACAGAAAACTTCCAGCTGACAGGTGTTTGTGTTTTTAAACAAGTAATATTACACTGTCAGTGCTGTCACTGTCCCAGCCATCCCAGGAGTACCAGTGCATGAGGGCACAGAGAAAAATCCCAAGCTGACTCAGGAGTTTTTCAGCTCAAAGTCAATGTCTCAAACCACATGGAGTAATAAACAGACATTCCACACCATTAAATACTTTTGTTATATGCTCTTGGAAAGTAATTAGGCTGCTCATTTCTCCACAGCATCACTTTCTTTTTCAAGACAGACAGTAAGAAATATATCACAGGCCGGTATCTAATATAAGAGTTAGGCACCAAGGTCTTTCTCCAAAACAAATATTCATAGCTTACTGGGCACCAGAAGCAGAAAACTCCTGCATAAATCCTGCCATGCTTAGCTAAGAGCAGCAAGCAATATGCAATTTTCCATAAATTAGAACTTTAATCACAGCTGTCAATCATACATGTTTAAAACACAGATGTATTGTTTTCCATACCTTCCAGCAGGTCTCCTCAACTTGGTCCCGTGGCCTCAGTCCCAAGTACTGAATTGCATCCACCTGCAGCCCAGCTCTGTCCTGGTCAGAACCTAGTAATAGGTAAGGTGGTGAACAGCATCATTATTACAATGCTATATAATGCCTTCTGAAGAAAGCATTAACCACCCACCCCCAGTGCTGGCTATTTTCTCTAATGAAAAATGGAAGATTAACTGTTTCAGCCACATTTACTGCAGTGGTTATTAGAGGGTGAAAATAAAACAATTAGATGATGAAACTAGCAGAAAATGTAAAAAACTATTGCTTAGACAGCAAGGAAAAAAGATATACATATTGGCATTGCATTCCAGTTAAAAAGTGATTAAGAAACATCAGGATAGCAGTTATCTCCCACTATACCTCCTTCCTTTCAGGTCAGTTTCTAGTACTGGAGATCTTTTTTTTTCTTCTTGAAGTGTGTAAGACTGGAAAACTACATGCCAAATTTCAGACTGAATTTCATAATGCTACATTGTAAAAAAGCTCTTGTCTCTCCAAAGCATTGGTATCTAATCAGATGTGGATCAGATTAGATTACTTGTAGACTAGATTCCAAAGCACTAAATACTCAGAATTCAGGTCAAGTGTAATGATCCATTTGTCTATTTTTTATGAGCTTGGTTATCTGCCATTTCAGATTGCTATCATCTCAAGGCACTGCAGAGAAATTTCAAACTTTGATCAGCCATGAGCTCATGACTGCACTCAGTCTCCTGAATTCCTATTCTTCCTTGCTTCCAGGTGCCATCTCCAGGTAAATATTTAGTCATGTACAACATTCTTTCTTCATGACACATCTCTACTCTAATTTTCCCAATGACATTTTATCATGAGACTGTCTCTTTTAAAACTAATCTTCACCTCAAAATTCTGAGAACCCTTGCTTGGTCATTTTCAGTCTGTATTGTTACCTAGATTAACAAGGCTCAAACTGAAAGATGTCTCTCAGAAATTTAGGTATTCAGAATTCTTCTTGAAGATGTAATGTCTGCCTAAGGAATATCATCTCTAATAGACTTTCTCAGAAAGCATGAGGTCTCTGAGAGGAAAATCTACAATGATGCACAGCACCTTCCTCTTAGTACCCCTATGTCCCTCTCCTCTCCTCTCCTCTCCNTTTGAAGATGAGAGACAGCCATTCCTTAAGAACAACCTATCCTTCAGAAGATAAGTGAATCCAAATAAAACACCCCAAAACAAATGTGTGAGTTATTCAAGCCATCATCCTCAATTCAGTGTTGGCAAGCATAAAGAAGGAAAAATAATTTCAATTCCAACATCCTGCGTGGAGTATCTGCTTGTTTATAGCACACATCTGTTCTGAAAAAGATCTATGTAAGTAAAAGGATCAATGCACAAGTCTTATCTTATGGAGGCAGTGCTGTGGAAAGGGTAGAAAGTCAATGACATGCTTCTACAGAAGATCAGTCTGCCCACCTGGGGACCAGGATCACAGTGCAGTTTTAATCTCTGGAGGCGTAAATCACAGGAGAAGATGCATTTTTTGAAGATGGTTGTCTTTTTCTGGCACACAAAAAGAAAACTAAGCATTCAGGCATGAGCAGCAGTAGCAATAAATATTCAGCACTCCAATATCTTATTCCTAAGCATTTATAATCTAAAATGCAGTTTTTACCAACAGTCTGTTCTGGCATGGTCTCAATTCTTATCAATGACTTCCAATTGCAGATGAACCACTAGAACACCAAAGAGTGTATTACTTCTGGAATTATATCTTTGTCATTATCCAAAAAAATTGTTGTCCTTCACTGTGAATAAATCAGTTTTCTAAATGTTTAACTATTGGACAGGAATGATCCCAAATTCTTTAAGCTAATTCCACTTTTTTTTTTTTTCTCCCCAGAAAAGACCAGTCTCATCAAGCTAATTTTGTCTCTTTCTTTCTTTTCTTTCTTTTCTTTCTTTTCTTTCTTTTCTTTCTTTTCTTTCTTTTTCTTTCATTCTTTCCTCCCACATAATCTCTGTCTCCCATTACTACAATATTGTGTAATATGAGATTGGTAACACTCAGGCCTAGCTAAGACCCAACCAAGGCATTTTACACCTGCTATCCCCCATTGGGACAGTCGCTGTTGTTTTAAAAAACCCATTCTCCCAAGAGAAAAAAGCACTCTATCTTTTCAGTACACTCACAATTTCTGCTGCAATTCACTGATCATTATCACTATTGTTTTCATCATTGGGGTTATGTTTATAGGTCTGCTTTCATTGAATCATTTTCTTCTCATAAATCATTTAATCTCTCACCAAGCTGCAATATCACTTGAGCTGTACAACAGAAAAAAGGATGGATGGTCAGAATAGATGCAGCCAGTAAACCAGACATTCAGAGGTTTATATGCTCTTTCAAGAGTAGTCAACACATGACATACTTTCATAACTTAAAAAATGTTAGTTTTCTCCTTTTAGACTTCCTGCTTTTAAATGCATGAAGTTTAATACTGTTAGTCCCTCAAAATTACTTAAAATACAGGCAGATCCACAGATGGCATTGTGTATAAGAAAGGTATCCCAGAAAACCCTTTTAAGCAGTACATAGAGTCTCTTTAAATATATGAATTTATGGAGCCTGCAAGAAATTATCAAAAAACTAGGTAGGCTCTGTGTCTCCTCACAGACAAGGTCTGGTATATGTACTTGAGAAGACTCCCTGGCTATGTTTCATGCTGCTTTCCAAGCAGAATTTAGATTAATTTAGAATCTGTCACTGAACAACTTTAATTATTCCAGAATAAGAAACATGAACATTTTAATAAGTCGTATGGTGACCTGCAAAAAGACCTTCTGCTAAGAACTAAATAGAAAGTGTGCTCTCCCAATTGGGTTAGCTTCATCAAAACCTGTGGCCTTGGACTAAACATAGAAAAACATGTGGGTAGCAAGCTTTGCAGAAGGAATGCAATTAGTGAAGTTAGATTTACCAAATAAAGGCTCAAAGCACATCTAGGGACCACAAAAAAGGTAACTTTATTGATTGTATTATTTTTATGTTGTCATTTCTTTCTCAAAAACAGTAAGTTAAAAAGACTGCTATCCTTTTTGACAGATACATCACGCGGAAAACACCTTCTACTCTAGCAGAGTCAAATTTAGATTTTGCATTAGATGATTACTGGCATTAGATCTTTATTAAAATAGGAACAACAATATTTAACTTTAATAAAAATCAGATCCAAGGAAATGTCTTAAAAGGACACATAGAGTGGAACTTCACTATTCTGAGCACTTGGGACCTTTTACCATTTCAGATGACAGAAATTTTCTGGTGCTAAAATGTGATTGCTACTAGCATAAGTCTATGTTCTTCTTTTTTTTTAATAGAATTTGAGAATTTTGACCTAAGATATAATATTTAGCTTTAAAATGAGTGTACTGAATGAATATAAACACAGGGCTAGGTTAGCAGCACAGGAAGCACCAAGGTAATGCTCAGATGAGATTCAAAATGTACTTTCCATGGTACATTCTAGAAATGGTTAGACAGAAAACAAAGGGAATTTCTCTTTTGCAGTTATGTAGCATGGATAGGCATTAGGAACAAGAAAGAAGTAGCAGAGGTAACAGGTAAACTGAGCCCACCTCAATGTGTTTTATCTTTCTCTGCACTGACCTGCCCAAAGTCCGCAGCACTATTCATGAAAAAAGGACATGACTTCTTTTGGTTTTGACCTGATGCTCCAGTCATTACCCTGTACTTTCTGTAGCCATGTCTACATTTTTAACTTCCTTTGCAGAAGTTTTAATTAGGTATTAGACTGAGTACTTTAGCCTTTCTGCATCCACCAATTATACTGGTGGCACCAGAATTTGTACTCTGCTTGCACTGGTCACCACACTTACTGGGTTTCTTTTTCATAAAACAGAAATCCAACCATTTCCTTTTTTAAAACAAATGAGACACAACACTTATTCCTCAAAGCTGTATCCCTTTTTTTCTTTTTTCCCCCCACAGTTTCAATGCTTTTAGGATATAAAAATAAATCCATGAGTTGCTTCCTGACTAAAATGTAATTAAATCTGAGTTTATTAAGACTGCTTTTATGTTGCATTAAACAGAGTATAACAAAGACACAGAGTTTACACAATTAAAATCAAAAAATGTTGTGACTAGACCACAGTTAAAAAAGTAAATTAAAATAATTTATGTTATTAAAATTCTTTTAAAATCTTTATGTGTTCCATATCAGGATAAATTGCTCAGCTCTACCAGTACTGAACTGTAAGCGTTGTCCTTTCAAGGATGTGGCTAGAAATGTATATATATATATATATCTGTATGTTTGTTCACAAATAAAAGTGACGATGTTACAAAATACTTTAATAGCTATATCTAAAATCTAGGACAAATAAATGCACAAGAAAATCTTCCATGGACTAAATAGATGAGATCTGAGGTAGAGATGGTAGATCAGACTCTATATTTGCTAATGCTTTTACTCCACCAAGGCACAAGCAACTGTGTTAACATTTTTTTAAAGTGCAAAGAAAGCAACATGTTGCCTCATTACCAACAGAATTACAATACAGAAGAAGTAACCTGATTCTATTCTCATTTGGAGACAAAAGCCATTTTTGGGTAAACCATGCAAAACTTTCCTGAAATCAATAGGTTTAAAACAGTGCAAAATTGGGATGAGAGAGAAGACTTGTATCTTTCAGCTGCATAGAAAAACCATTTTCATTATGTATTCCATAAATTCGTAGGAAGCTTACATAAAATTTTCCATTTAGGCAATTTCCTGTAGCATAGCTAATTACTGTCATCTAACTAAGGGGAAACATGTAATTGCAATATGACTCACTAGAACATTAAACTACTTGGCAGAAGATATAGTTTGCATAAACAATCTCAGCACTAAATTAATCTTTGAACAATACTGTCCTCTATTTATTTCAATATTTTGCAGAGATATTTAAAAACAGAAAAACTGCTCTGTGGTTAAAGCTGAAGACGAGGAAAATGTGTAATGACTTCTCGATGTCACTGCCAAGTGTCCATAGACCCAGGATTTTAAGTATAAGGTTTTCTACAATAATGTCTCCTGCATACTTCAATGTCTTAAGAGATATGAGATGTGTCTTAATTTTGATAGAACTCAGAAGCTCCCACTTTTTAGGGACCCAGAGACAGGCATTTCCTCTATGCTGTCCATGAGATGACTTGATGAATGCTCTGACCACAACTGCCAAGGTAGGAGATAGAACATCACGGTGTGTTAGACACACCCAGGGGATGCGGAACACCTACCCAGGCTTTTTCTACATATCAAGAAAAGAATGTCATTGCAGAGCTCCAGGATTAAGTTCTTTGTGCAGGTTAAAAGTGTAGGAGATCTTCACTCTAAAATCTATTGGTGAATACTCAGTTTTTCTTACAGGTTAAGTCACCTCTGTCAATTGAAGTTTCCTCAGATCAGCACTCAGACTTTTCCAGATTAAGTTGTGGCACTTTCAGGTATTCCAGCTGATAAAAGATGTCACCTTTCCCTGCAAGCCTGCCTCACATGCATGTGCTTCCTGGCTGTAACAGTACTGCTGCAGTGGTGGGGTGTATGGGGAGCATAGGAGCACAAGACTGCAGATCCTGTTCAGTGACAAAGCACTTAAAAAGTTTGGGGATAGTCAGATAGATACAGTCAGAATATTACTGATGTCCACAGACCAGAATTCCCTTCAATACTGGAAGTGAATAGAATTGTCCTTTAAAGCTGCTGGAATCATTTTGATGCAGTGCACAGACTCTGAGAATTAAAACTGTTAACACAGTTCTGTCACAATACGAAATTCAATAGTTGCTTATAATCTGTCAGTTCTGCTACTGAAGCCTGCTTACTGTCAACTACCATTAAAAATCTTTTGTTCTCTTTATCAAAGCACAGACAGCAAAGGGGAAAAATGAAAACACTAACAACTGAAAGTTTTAAGCATTAATTATATGCTTTCTTTTCAGTTGCCTTTTAGAGGGCACTGGTTATCCTATTCAAAGGGCAATAAGTAAAAGTTACAGGGCTTGCAACTGCACCTGCAGTTATTGCTATTGAAATCTAATTTTGTTTTGTCAAGATAAACCAAAACAAGCACATACAAAGCAGGACAGAAAACCTAAAATTACCTGCAGCTTTTTTTCTGTTATTGATTGGTTTTCAGTGCTGGAGCACCTGGTCTAGCAAACTTTACCTCAATATTAATTGCTACTCTGGTAGCAGTTCTGATATCTGCAGCCTCTTCCGATACCTGAACACAAATGCTGCTTTCTAACTCTGCTTTCTGAACTACCCAGGTGTGTATGGATCCTCATCTTCTAGATGAGGACCAGAGGCATCCAGCTTTGCCACGTGCTTTGTACTGAAGCTCTAAACATGAGCCCTGTCCTCTTCTTCCTTGTATCAATGTTCAGAAGGACACAAGCAAGGCAAAATGAAACTCAAAAATAATTTCATTTAGTAGGAGACTGTCCTACATATTCTTCAGTTTAGGGGCAATCTGCCAGTGCAAGTAGCCAAACAGACAAATGAATTTGTCTTAAGCAGGAGACTAAAAAGGTACTTCTGAACAATTTGGATCAGTATCCAAAAAGGCCCAGCAAACAAAGGAACATCCAAAACTGCTTTAGTAGACCAAAGAGGGGATTCAGCTTTATTTTACTACACCATCCTGGGAAGCTGAGCCAGGACAACTGGCCCGAATCCTTTCCAACATAGTTGGTACTTTATTTATAGCATGACTTACAGAGCAAAAGAGGAAAGATTCTTAAGCACTCCTTCAAAATAATGTTGCCAGAGCCTTTTGTTTTCCTATTTCAGTGCCAGATACATGTCACTGGACACTTAAAAGTTGTATCTAAAGCTAAGAAGGCTACAGTGCTCTGCTATCCAGCTTTGGTCTGCTACGTCTACTCAGGTACCCAGGCTAAGCCTGGGCTGATCTAATGTGGCCCTCAAAAGCCATGGAAATGAGGGAATCCAACCTCCTTGGGACATGCCCTGGACATCACTTGATGCTGATTATCTCTAACTAGTACTTGCTTATTCCTGTAGTTCTTGTATGCTTGTCTAATATTTGGATGTGTGTTGTTTTCAAAATGTAACTTGACGTCTGTAGACTGACATTCAGAGGAAAGAAAAAAAAGTAATATGAATTTAATACTATAATCAGAGTTTAAAATATCTGTAAATTCATTCAATATACTGACACCTATTTTTTTTTTTACCATTAAAAAGTTTGGGGTTTTTACTGAAAACTGTTTCCTTCTAACCCCCATGCAGATTTGTTCATCACAGACAAACTAGTGATTGCTTTGCTCTCTAGAATTACAAACGTGGGAATGTTTAACCTGATTTATGGATATACTTTGAAGCCACAGCTGTTTTTCATGTATAAAAATAAGTAACAGAAAAGAAATTCCAAAGAGTACCAATTTGTCAAGCATTCCTACAACTTTATCATTACTAAAATTCACAAAAAATACTAAATATAACCACAGAAAATGAATGCTTACATACAAATAGAAGAAGTAGTTTCTAATTCTGCAGCTTCAGAAAGATTTTATTGGAAACAGAATGTAACTCTAAATAGAATAAGCATCAGCATAATCACCATTAATTGCTACTAGATAGACTTACATTTTTCTCACACAGCTCAGAGAAGTGTGAGGAACAGCAGCTGTTATCTATGCATCTGCTAAGATGACCATGTATTTTTATGGATTTCCTAATGTGATTAAACACTGAAGACGTCTACCAGAAAAATATCAGATTTGTATTTTTTTTCCTGGATATCCTTGTTCTTTGAGGAGAAGTATACAAAGAACATCGGAAATGACCAGGGATCAACTCCTAAGATTACTGGTTATGTGTCCAATAAAATACAGAAAACAATATGAAGTGTTGTATTGTATCCTCCTTGATTATAAAAATGTGATTAAGCCAATGCTTTCCTGAGGAAGAATGGCACAGCTGAACCTCAAACTCATATATTGTAATATGGAGATATTTCCTCTCTTATAGGACATTCTCTTCTACCTAGCCCAAATGTAGTTTATGTTACTCACATTACCCTTTCCACCACAGCATTTCCCAAGGTGACCTCCGTGGTGAGAGCATGAAGTGGTAGCAATCAACATCCATTTGTACTGACCAAATGACTACAGCTTACACAGGACAGTGAGGAAAAGGCATATATTACATAATTATGCCTTTCCCAAATTTTCTAAAGTAAAAACAAACACAGCACCATTCTTTAATAGACAGTAATCTCTTTTGGCTGTAGCCTCTCTGTTCAAATCTAGTCATTTCATAGATACACTAAAACCACACTGCCCAGTTCACACCTGTTACTTTTGTTTCAGTGCAGCTCCAGTAATTCTGCACATAAAAGTGGAATTACGCTGGATGTTGCTGCTGCAAAGTGAATAGAGCCTGTTGCTTGACCCATCATCAGGGAACCCTACTTATTGTAACTCCACAAGGACCTCCACTGCTGTTCTGTGCAAACTGTGCTCAGTGGAAGTGTTTGAGGAAGAACAACTTTGGCCTGGACAATTGCCACCTAATTGCCACTGAAGTCAGAGGATACATCAAAAAGGAAGAAGCCTTGGTATGTAAGGACAGCTTTTTCCTCACAACATTTGTCAGGAAGCAGGAATTGATACCAAAAATGGAATTTCAATTAAATTATGCCATTTGTATTCAGCCTGAGGTTGCTCAGGATGTTTGCTATGCATGACATTTTTAGATCCTTCAAACTGCCAGATTACAGATAGTTGGCATGGAGAAATAATAAAAATATAAAACTGAATCAGCTCTTTTCATTTGTTTGTTGTTTAAAATTCAAAAGGCATTTCTAGGCTTACAGTGATTGAGCTCCTAGGTTATTTCTACGTAAAAAGTCATAGATGGTAAAACATTGTAAAGCAATAACCTGCAGCTAAGTTGTTCTTCATGCCCATTTTCTCTCTTTTGTAACAGTTCACATACTGTGACTGACTCAACATCCCATTCTAATATAATTACACTTTATCATTTTTAGCCAATAAGGTATAGTGTAGTTTTGGATAAAAATCCCATAATACCAAAATACCACTTTTTAAAAAGTAGATTTGAAAAAGTAGAATCAATTTCAGCCTGCCTCGATTTCTTTTTTTTAGATTTGAGTAACAGTACTTGATATAATTTCCAGGACTTCCAATATATAATTAATTTACGATCATACATAGATCTGGGCATTTCAAACCTTTAAAAATCTTTATGAAATCATTTCTGGCAAGATATCAATAAAATGGAAGCCTGAAACTACAGTCCCAAGTGAGATTTCAGAATGCTAAAATATTCTCTTCAGCGCTGAACATTTTAATATATTTTTAACATGCTCTGGGTTTCAAAACAGCAGAAAATAGGCAAAGGTTCAAGCTTCAGATCTGAAGAATGATTTTATTTATATAATCAAAATATTTTTTATTATCAAAACTTTCCCAAAAATCACATCAAAAGTGATTGGAGATCTTCCAGGACTTGAAGCTCTTGCAAAATATTTTTATCAGATGAGAAGGTGCACTGAGAAAGTACTGCAAAAGTTTGGTTTAAGTCTGTTCACATGATGAACCTGCTGCTTATACCAGTTTTCTTCTAAAGAGTGAATGATGCTAATATCCAACATGAGAGCTGACAGTGCATAAAACAATTTGGCCTGCACTGAAATTGCTCTGCTCCTCTGCTTCACACGCCTGTCCCAGTAATACAGTCATAGTCTTCATTTCACCTTTGCTGTTGGACCCATTTTTTTCTCTTTAACACTGTTCTTTTTTATAGTTCTCATGCCATGGGGTGTCTTAAGAAACTGTAAATGTCAGCCAAGGACAGTGGTCCAGAATAGGATTCATCCTTCCCCTCGGCAGATCTGAGGGCAGAGTTTTGTGGGGTAAGCCTAGAAATCTCCCCCACTCCCTGCTGCTGCAGGTCCCAGGGGAGCTGTGGCACCGGGCTCTCCCCCTGCAGCCCCTCCCGAGGCGGCAGGGCTCCCCTGCACCTCTGCACTCTTCAGGAACTGAGGAGCAGGGCAGGCAAACCCAAATTGAGCTCTTTGACTTCAGGGTATCAGGAGCCCACACACAGCTGAGTGCTGCCTCTACAGAGCTACAAGTAATCTGTCCTGAGAGACATTCTCCATCCTTTTTGTGAAACTGGGCACTTATACCAAGAGTGAATATTTCATGGTTCATATACAAATTCAGAACACAAGACTGAAAAAATACATACAATCAGCAACCTAGAGCATTGCTAACAGGATATGGAAGATCCAGCTCTTAGTCCATAATCCTCAACAAGGAGTTGAAGAGTTTTTATGTACATTGCCTCACCTGACATTTTCCTGTATCATTTAGGGAATACAGTATTTCAGGCAGAACTAACATTCCCAGGAGCCACAGGGAGACAGATACAGCTTCAGTCACTTGGCAAGTTTCCAGGAGCTTCCAGGTACATATCTGCACCTAGTTCTAGACATAACTGGGTGAAAGTCTCTGAAGTCAGTGGCAAAATTCCCATTTGTATCCATATGGGAAAAATATTACAGGCAGGAAGCTATGTGCTCAGATGAGTAGAAGTCTTTTCTGACTCGGACGTAACAAAGAAAAAAAAGATAGTTGTCACCACCACAGAAATTCACAGAAAGCTTGATGCAATCTTGCATTGACTATTTAAGCAACTGGTATCAGTTGCCATGTCTGTCCTAGCTTTGTGTGATGGCTGGTGGCTGTGACCTTACACATGACAACAATCTGTACAAAGAGTTTCAAATTATTGTTAGTATTTGTTGAGACTTCATAGAACAGGACAGAAAACCTGTGAACAGGTTAAAGTACTCTTGCTGTCTGTGGGTACAGGTTTTTCTCTTCATTTCAATGGTAAAATTAAGATCAGGATGGCTACTAAATTGAAAAAAAAATTCTTCAAATCAGCTTCATGGTAGAAAGAAAAATGGTAGAAATTGGAAGAGAAGATATTTTCAGTACAAGAGTAGATGAAACCATTTCTTCTAGTCATTAATTTAGGGAGCCTGATAAGGGATTTATGTGATTCTGGACCTTGAAATATAGGAAAATTGCTCCTATAACATGTTCAGTCTGTAATTTCCCATCATTTCAGTGTCAGATATAACATTTAACAATTGGAATTTGTCTCCTGCTTACCAAGCAATCTTCCAGACTAGTGTGAAATTGCCCCCATTGGATAGAAGTATTTTCAAAATTAAGATTAAATGTGATCACTTTTCCTAAAAAAATACATGTTAAGATGAAATGCTACATCTGTATGACCCTACATTTCTGGATTTTTAAATCTGTTTTTGCAACTGTATCTGTAAGAACTAAAGCATTTTAGAGGAGCAATAACATTTTTTTTTAATTTCTCTTTTATGTTCTTTGTTTTATGTGAATTTAATACAGTTTGCATGTAATAGATACTTTTTCGCTTTTTAAATGTTATTTCTGTCTCTCCCAAAGAGTCCCAATGCTCTTCACAGACACATAGATTTCTACTAATTCCACTCATGCACAAAACACTCTTGCCAGCCTCTCAGAAAACACAAGCTTGCACACAAATGATATAATTGTATTATTATTATTATTATTATTATTATTATTATTGAATAATTTCATACTTTTATCTTCAATTCCATATTCATACTCTTTTTCAAACAGGTATTACTGTTTTCCTTTTCACACACAGACAGGCATTCAGAATATAGGAATTAGGAGAGTACAATTATTCCTCCATCAAGTTTCCTTCTCACTTTCTACCTGTCCTTTGATTGCCTCCCCAGTTCACAGCTCTGAAATTCCTCTTTTGCCATAGTGGTATGAGTTACAAAAATCACAGCTCTGAAGCAGCCAGCCAGAGGGATTGGCTTCATAGCACTCTAATCTATGAAGTGCTCTGTCCTCCAGCCCTTGCTCTCTTTCTCTTTCTCTTTCTTGCACTAAGAGAATTACAACATCTTCCAATTACCACTGATGCGTGGATGTGTTGTACATGTTTCTGACTTGAATATCATTTATTTGGTTTATTATGATTCCTAAGACCACCTGAATTTGAATTTGTTTTGTTCTAGCCAAAATACGAGATAAAAACCCCAGCACCCACCACAAAGAGCTTACACTAAAAATAGACACAGGGAAAGGGAACGTATGCACCACCTGTCAATAGTCTGAGCAACTACTTTATGTTGGGAGCTACCTAATCACTCCAAACAGACAAGAATGAATAAAAACCCCAATTTCTTCAGATTGCTGTTGTGCTTATCTCTCTTCAGAGGTACAGTGCTGGTGCTAGAGAAATCCCTAAGAAGACTTTCCAACAAATTATCTGATGCCACGTTGAATTCAATGATCCACAATCTCTTGAGAATATTTCATCCTGGCAAACTGACCTTGGGCCACCAGAGTTACTGGCAGTGGTGTTGCCTCTCAGTGATGGGTCAAACCAAAGACTACTGCACTGAACACCTGTTTTGTGGTACATCTAGGAATTAACAATGTCAACAATCGTGAACAAACAAAATCATAGGATAACTAGGATTGGAAGATGTCTCAGGAGGTCTGTAGTACAACCTTCTTCTCAAAGGAGGGTCACCTGTGAGCTCAGAGCAAGTTCCTTAATTTATCTGGACAGTTCTTGAAAAATTCCAGGGCTGGGATAGTGCAACCTTTCTAAGAAACCCATACCAGTGCCTGACTGTCCTCATGAAAAAATTGCACCTTATATCCAGTCAGAACCTCTCTCACTGCACTTTATGCTCCTTGTCTCTCATCAACCTGCTATGCACTGCTTTGTAGGGTCTGGCTCACTCTCCTTGACACATTCCCCTCACATACTGGCAGGATGCTGTTAGGTGCCTCCAAAGAAGCCATCTCTCCTCCAAATAAAGCTGAAGAAAAGTACTGTAACTCCTGCATTTTAATAATATTGTCCTGGCTGGAAGTCACCACATAGAGAAGAAATGGTTTGGACTGCTAATGTGATCCTGTGTAATAGAAACTTTTAAAATAACCTTTATGTAATTGACACTACATTTTTGAGGGTGAAGGATGACATTGCAAAATGAGAGACCTAAAATTAGGTGCAATATTTAATGAATAATAGATTTCTGGAAACTATTAGAGAGTATCTGTGGAACGCAGAAATTCCTCTCCCTATATTTAGGCAGAACAGAAAAAAGGCCATCTTGAGTTCTTCAAAAAGCTTAACTTTTTGAATGACACCCCAGAAATCAAATAAAAAGGGGATATCCATCTCCTTTATTAGAATTTTCAACATGCTATTATTTGCTGTGGTTGTCAGTGGTCCATGAAAAACACTCTGAGAAAAAAGCCCCAACTTTAATTAATAGGAGAAAAGTAATCTAGTTATGATCACACCTGTCTAAGTTTTGCTAGCTAACTGGAGATTTGCTGTCATTTATCACTGTAGCACTGCATTTCAGGTCTGACCTGGGTATGCCATTTTAGTGTATGTGTAGCCAGCACACTTGGGTTAGACCTCAGTTGAGCAGCAACACAATATTTATCTCAGAAAAACCCCCAAAAAACCAACCAAACCTAAAAGCGTCTCAGAAAAAGTAGATCAGCTCCAGTAACCACGCAAGTCCATGAATGGTGAATTCGTTGAGGAGTATGTTACACTACTTTCAGAATAACTACTGTATGCTCCATTCATATCTGGCAATCAGGTAGGAAACGTCACCAGGTATCCTGGCACACCAGTGTGTGGAGAGAAGGACTGACACTCTCTGGCTATGAGGTTAATGGGTGTGAAGCTAATCTAGTTCTGCACATACTCCCTGCTTGCAACTTTTTTATCACTGCATAAACCAGAAATCACGGCCTGACGCCGGGAGTAAAGGAGAGCAGCATGGAAGAACAGTGCAAAGGCAGGAATTTCAGAAGATGGCAGGGAAAATGGTGTTGGTTATACTTAGGAATGCAAGACCTCTTCAGAGGTAAGAGCAAGAACCACAGCCACTGCACACCTCAGTGGGTACCCATGGAACATGGAGGCTGCTCAGAGATCAGACAGACAGGCCAAGGACAGAGATCAAATAGCAAAACCGTGTTCCCTGGCAATGCCATGGAGAAGCAGAGCTGGTATGACCCTCATTGGCAGGACCAAAAGTGCACTGATTAGCTGCATCTCAGTAGCTAAAGTTATCTCATCTTTTGGTTTTTTTCCAAAATGGTGTGTTGATGACTTCACCCACCTCTGAGATGTGTTGTTGAGATAAGAGCCATGAATTTCAGTGAAAACAGTATGTCCTCAATGTCTTTGAAAACTCTGATACTTGCTTTCATCTAAAAACATGAATCATATGTCAGGTATGGCTTGGGTGTAGCTTTGAAGGAAAATGCATGGAGTTAAGTCAGCAACAGTTGTCTGTTGGTGCTGTACTAGAAGAGTTACCAAAGCCTTGTTCCTTCTGTGATGTTAGCACCAGAGCACATGCTTTGTCTCTGCTGTTCCAGCCATGAATCATGCCAAAAACAACATAAAATGGTGCAATTTTCAAATCAGTTGTTAAATAATTGATTGTTTGCCTGCCACCATGTGAGGACACCTTTAGAAACAGTGCTTACATGGCAGCAAGTCCTGAGCTGTGAGAGATCTATGATGCTTGTTAATTAAAACTGTTAATTGAAAAAATATATTTCGGCAGTTGAAGATAAATAAATGCACGAGAGATTTGTTTCCTGAGTTCCTGTGGTCTGAAATTACGGGTGACAGTCCTTCTGTAGAGGGTGAGAGAATTCATTTAGATTAAATTATCCTTTCATTTCCTTTTCTAAAACATCAGAAAACCTCCCTAACTGACATTTTTGCCTTTGTGTCGGGGATAACATTAAGAATAATTTTCTATGACTGTCTCTTCGACAGGCAGAGAACTCATTTTAATCGATACATCACAAGCTGTTATTACAGCTATTTTCTATCTTAATTCAGCCTGCCCTTCATAATTATGTGGTTTTTTTCCTGTTTTTTAAAGCTCTGTATGGTGGCAGATTTCCACCACCTAGTGGGAAAAGTATGTACTGTCTCCTAAAATCTTTGCTCAGGTTTCCCCTTAATGCCTGTTTTAAACCTTCCCATTGTAAGCCCCTTTTACCAGCATTTATTACCAAAGTATTTCTCTTTTTTTTTCACGAACTGGTGAATGTGCCAAGCTGTATAAAACTTTCCTTGAGGGTGTCATACATTATATACTCCACAAAAAATACGTCTCAATATAGAGGAACTGTATTGTCTGTGTTTTCAATTCAGTGATTTGTAATGTGAAAGGAAAACTGAAAAGCTTAAAAAAATTGAGGAAGTTCCGCCAATGAATGTCACTGCTTCCCATCCTCTGCTTCACAGGGACCCCTCATCCCCACTCAGGAGTATCCCCAAGTGCAAACTATGCCAAAACCCACTGGATTCATTCAGGCAATCGTCCATGTCAGGATGCTCTGTGTTTTAGGTGCCGAGACTGAAATGCCAAATCAAGTCAAGGGAAACTTCAAGAAAGGAGAAGGTTAATGAAAGGCAAATGCAATTGCTATTATCACAGCTTCCTATTTGCTGCCAGGAGAGTCTTGCACACCTACGGAGTATCTTCTTCCTTCCCAAAGTGAGCAATATGCTTCCTTTGGCCATAGAAGAGGAAAAAAATTAGTTTTCAGATCCAGCTTTGATCAGCAGTAAAAGCAATAGGATTAAGAAGCTCTCTTCCTTTTATATATCCTATNTAATGACTCAGATCATTGTGCCCATTTATCCTAGCAGGATTTTTCCTACTGTTTTCCCTGGGGGCAGGAGTGGGGGAACCCAAAACAACAAACCCAAAAAAAAGCCCAAAAAAACACAAACAAAAACAAAATAAAAAACCACCACCAACAAAACACCACCCCAAAACCTAACCAAACCAAACCAAACTATGTCATTATCTGATTCTTATCACTAGATGCCTCACACTATTTAGCTTATCCTGATAATGATTCTTTGAATGTTATCATCATGCAGCTTTTTGCCAGCACCTTATTTCCAGCTGTCACTTCATTCATCTCTGATCAAAACTGAGATCTTCAAAACTCCAGCTAATTTTTCATGTAACTTTGGAGGTATGCAAACACACCTTTGCAGCAGAAAATATTCCTTAGCATCTAAATAGCCTCTCCTGGCAATAGTGGTCAGTTAGCATCTAGTTCACAATTCAGAAATTAGTTGTTTGTGCATCACTCTGTCCTACAGTACCCAGTCTGCTCAGGTGTTTACAGCACTTGTGATGAATCATGGTTTACATAGGACAAGAAAGGCAGTGATAGTGTTATTGTCCCCTCTCCCACTTTGTCCACTAGCTCAACAAGAGCCTGCTCAGCTATCCTATGGTAGGTGTAAAGAGATTTCAGCTATTGCTTCCTATTTCCCAGGTGAAGGCTACAGGTCTCAAATTACAGGGCATTTAAATGTAACACTCAGTGACAACTATTAACCATGTACCATTTACATGGAAAAAATACATTTGAGAAAGTGAAAGTAGAAGTGTCAGCAGTTAGGACTGCACCTGGGGAAGAATAACCCCAGGCAACAGCAGAGGCTGGAGGCTGCTGGGGAGCATCTCTGTGGAAAAGGACCTGGGGGTCCTGTGGACAACAAACTGTCCCTGAGCCAGCAGTGTGCCCTGGGGGCCAAGAGGTCAATGGTGTCCTGGGGAGCATTAGGAAAAGCATTGACAGCAGGTCAAGGAAGGTAAACCCACTCCTCTACTCAGCCCTAGTGAGGCCTCATCTGGAGTGCTGTGCCCAGTTCTGCATTCCTCAGTACAAGAGACACACGGAGTTCCTGGAGTCCAGTGCAGGGCTACAAAGATGAGTAAGGGATTGAAGCATCACTCTTACATGGAGAGCTGGGGAGCTGGGCCTGCTCAGTGTTGAGAAAATATGACTGAGAGGGGACCTTATCAATGTTTATAAGTCTCTGATGGAAGGGTGTCAAGAGGCTAGACCAGGATCTGCTCTGTGGTGCCAGGCAATGGGACAAGAGACAATGGGCAGAACCCAATGGACAGAAAGTTCCACCTGAATATGAGGAAGAACTTCTTTACTGTGTGGGTGACTGAGCACTGGATCATATCGTCCAGAGAGGTTGTGGAGTCTCCCTGACTGGAGATATTCCAGAACTATCTGGACACAATCCTGCGGCATGTGTTCTGGGATGACCCTGCTTGAGCAGGGAGCTTGGATCAAGCGACCCTCTGTGGTCGCTTCAAACCTCCCCCAGTCCATGATTCTGTGACTTTTATATGATGTTTTTGCAGTAGGAACAAGAAAATACAGTGCATAAATAGCTGGCAAGAAATTAACAGCAGGTGAGGAGTACAGTCTGTGGTACTCATAAAAGAATCCCCCAGGAAGAGGCAACTTAATTAGAAATGAGAAACCCCATTGCTTTTTTAGATATCTAACAAAGAAGTAGAAGTAAGCTATGCAACATAAATTGTTGGAAACTACCATAAAGACTTTTTACTTGTCAAGGACACCTGGAGCTGGCAAGGAGAACCTGGATGGAAAATTTTCCAAATAGTTATTTCATGCCAAGTAATGGTATTTGTACTTGCTATTCCTAAGTAAAGGATAGAAGACTATATCAACAGTTTGGGAAGGGTAGGTGTTCCTTCCAATTATACTGTAATACTTTTGTGGCTGCAAAAATGTGAAGACTGCTGTCCTTTAAATGGAAAAAGACCTCTGCACTGAGATGCACAGAATCATCATGAAATCTCTTACAAATAAGATGCTTCACTTCCTGCCAAGATGGGTAGCTAAAGTGACTATAAATAGTAGTTACAATTCCTTATATACTAGGATGACAGCTTTAAGGAGACAAGCAAGAGTTTGTCTTGAAATATTTTAATCCACAACAGGTTTGAATTGCTCAGAACAAAGAAATCAGTCAGATGGCAGTGATCCAGCAAGGACTGAGCCCAGACCAGAGGTCCCCTAGGAGGAAATCTGAATACAGAGGAGACTGCGGTCTCTCAGAAATGAGAGGACTGGCCCATTTTGAACAGACCCAGTTCACTCTGTAGTGTTTAACTACTCCTTTCAAGAGCAGAAAGAGGCAGTTGGCTACTTTGGGATGGCAAGTATTGTATAATAATATCATATTGAGACAGGTAGTGCAGCTATTTCGGTAGGATGATAGAAATTCAAACTACAAATCCCAGATTCTTATAGAAAGGGAAATGTAGCAAGGGTGCATAAAGCATAATGGAGGACATTTTTTGAAGGAATTGGATTCATCATTACTAGCCCTATAGTGTA
Organism: Ploceus nigricollis; assembly: GCA_013399945.1. Lineage (NCBI taxonomy): Eukaryota > Metazoa > Chordata > Aves > Passeriformes > Ploceidae > Ploceus > Ploceus nigricollis. The sequence continues at coordinate 69,917 of VXBC01002945.1, forward strand.
CTGGGAAAGGTTCTTAAAGTGGCATAAGAAATTCTGCATCTCAAAATGAGCGAATAGATCATGGATATAAAATTGCCCCTTGTATTATGATAATTTTCCAGAGGGCCTACATCTCCTCCAAATTAATGTTTATGCCTAAATGCATGTGCCAAAGTGTGTGCCTCTATGATTGTGTGACAGGCTTAGCAGTACATTCTCCATCAGCTTGTGAATGGCTATTCCAGTCACTGGCAAACTGCCATTTTATCACAAATCTAAAGAAAGAAAAAACTATGCTGAATAGACTAGTGCAGATCCAAGTTAACCGCCTCTCAGAAGACATAACCCCAGCTCCCAGGCCTGGCCAATGCCACATGCTGAGCACAGGGCTCCTGCTTTGTCCGCCCCCAGACTGGGCTGCATTTCACATACCCATAGGGGCCAGCACAGACCTTCCCCATGCACGGAGCAGGCTTCACTGCCCCTGTAATGCCCATTTAATGCCCATTCCCCGCCTCCAAGATGGGATGAGGTTCCTCCTATGACAGTCCCTACCCCCGCTGTGCCCCATACATGGCCAAAGCAGGTATTTGAGAGGTTCACATTTTCCAGGACCGGCAGACACGATCCCTCTGTCCAGCTTCACCTTCCAGCCTCACCTGCCTGCTTTCTTGCTTGCTTGCTGTTTTCCTTCCTTCCCTCCTTCCTGTGAAGGGGAATGCTGAAAGGCTTGGGCACATTTGAAAGGTCATTTACTTGTTTAATTCCTTTTTAGACTTGATCATGACCCCCCCTGTGTGCACCGCTGTAGTCCACAGCAGAGTAGCTTCACAAGCCTCAGGTAATGGAGTCAGCAGAGGCTGGACTCAGATACTAAAAGGCATACTGACACTAGTACATGTTTATGGTACACATAGCACGTGTACAAGATCATATTTCTCTCTCTTCAAGGTAATGTTTTTGACCAGCTGCACTTTTGCCGAGCCTTCTTGCTCTTTCTCCATCTGCAAGCCTGGTGAGTACGTGACTCGACAACTTCCATCAAACAGCAACAGGCATTTCAAAATTCATTAAAAAGGCATTAGCGCTGGTGGCGGGGAGCTGGGGGGAAGGGAAGAGTTAAAAAGGCGAGAGCCACTGAAGAAGCCTGGCCCCTCAGCCCGCACACTGACCACCTGAGCAGCGCCCTTTCGGCCGGGGCGCACAGCCCCGACTCGCTCACCCTCGCCCCCACCCCCGACCGCAGCCCGCCGACCCCGCCGCATCCCTCCCCGCCCCTCCCATTCGCACCGCCCTTGCCAAGGTGGTGCCAAGATGGTGCCAAGGTGGTGCCTCAGTGTCCCCGGGGTCCCCCGGCCCGCCAGGGATCGCCCGCGGGGCGCTGCTGCCGGGGGTCGGAGAGCGGCTGCCTCCAGCACGGCGAGAATGACCGCGCTGGCCGGCGCCCGCCGCCCGCTCTGCACAGCTGCCTGATGAACAAAGGCCCCGAAGCATCCGCGCGGGCTGGAGGCTGCTTCTTGCGGAAGACATAAAAAATGTGAACAGCATTAGGGAAGAGGTTTCAAATTCCGGAGGTTTTCCTCTTTTATCAGTTTATCTCGATGTGTTGTCAGTACCACCCTTCCTCGAGGAGAAGACCTTAAGTGAGTCCATCAGTATTTATTTATAGATGCTGAATCAGTTCCCTGGATTTCATTCACTCCCCGTGCACTTCAGCGAGCTGACTCGGTGCCCATAGCTGGGAACCCTCCTGCTGCAGATTTCTGCATAAAGCTGAATGTAGTCTCAAGCCAGCTCCTAAGCACTAGGACCTCAGGGAGCTGGAGCATTGATTCATCACATCCATGCAAGAAGTGCAACCTAAAAGCTCTTTCAGATCAAAATAGCAGCTCAAGCACACCAATCTGAATGCATGAAAAGATATAGAATCCATGTCATACTTTCTGTTAAAAAATCACTGAAAATATTTTTGTTATTACCTACATACAGAATCATAGAATCATAGCATGGTTTGCGTTGGAAGGGATTTTACAGATTATCTAGTTCCAACCCCTGCCATGGACAGAGACCGCTCGGCCAGGTTGCTCCATACTCCATCCAGCCAGGCCTTGAACTCTGCCAGGGATGGGTCATCCACAACTTCCCTGGGCAACATGTTCCTTTGCCTCAACACCCTCACAGTAAAGGACTTCTTCTGTATATCTAACCTAAATTTTCTCTCTTCAGTTTGAACCATTACTCATTGTCCTGTCACCTTAATTCATGATGAATATCTACCCAAATAATTTTGAGTACTCAGGGAGACTTCTGGAGAAAATGTTTCAGTGTTGCTTTAAGAAAAAACTAAAGCTTAAAGAAAAAAAAAATAAAAACCAAACCAAACCAAAACCCCAAAACCAAAGAAAAAAACAAAAAAAAACAAAACATAAAACAAAAAAAAAAAAAAAACCCAACCAAAAAAAAACCAAAAAAAAAAACCCCAAAAAAACAAAACAAAACAAAAATCCACCCTAAAAATGGGAAGCTATTGAATTATCCATGAGCTTTTGCTGAGGAGTAAAGGGTGTCTGGGAGTTTCAGCATTTCGTGTCACCTTGTAGACAGACACTGTTTTCCAAAGTCAGTTATGTGATGAAGAAGATATTAAGATTAAATGAGCAGTGCAGAACTCAAAAGCACACCCATAATTATTAATAGATATTTAAATTGGCAGGCAATCGATTTTTAAATTGTCCTTTCACCCTTGTGTGTAATGCGGTTTGCCTCACAGTGACAAATTAGCAGCAGCACTGTGCTGTGACTGTTTCTACTGGAAGGTTCTCATTACCATTCAGGGGTTTTGCTGGCTCATCAGTGAATCGTGGACAGCATTTCTATCACTGAAGTGCGGCCCAGAAACCAGAGAAAGGATCGGAAACAGAGTCTATAAAAGCCTTTTCTTAAATTCTAAGATTCATTGGTTTCTTGAATAGGACTAAGTTCTTTGGCCTCAGTGTTATTATTTCTTATGTATACCAGAGGAAGTGACAGTACACTCACCCCCTCCATTCCTCTCTTTAAATCTTAGTATTCTTGTTAATCTATCAGGAAAATAAGAATAGTAACATGTAATGGACTGAATGTGGGTTTTTTTCTTAATTGAAAAGAACAATCCCCTTAATCCCAGTAGCACTGAGCTGAGATCTAAGGTTTTGATCCAACTTTCATTATTCACCAACATCTCCAAGATAATTATACTAGCCACCAATAAGAAGACCAAGATAAGCATCTTCTTGGACAAATTATTTTCAGTTACTAGCCAAAACATAAATCTACTTTTTAGTTGCTACTTGGCACTTGTTTTATCGAGGTTTTTCTTAATCAGACTTCTAATTAGAACTAGTTGCATTTTTGTCTGTCAAAATAGATATTTTTAAAACAGTAAAGTTTTCACAGAGCACATTGCTTTGCTACCAATTCCAATGGGATAGGGTCTGTATCTCAAGAACACAAATGCCAGTCAGACAGGGTGAAATGAATAAGAAAACTTGGAATTTTGGACCTGAAAATTCATATTTGCAGGCAGTCTTGTGTAATTTTTACAAGACTATGCTTTGATAAAACAAAAGTAAATATTTGATCTTCAAAGACTTCAAAACCAGATGAAGTGGGATTTTGTTCTACATATACCTCGTGTTCTGTCAATAGTTCTTGTCTTTGTTCAACACTATTCCACTCTGCTCATTTTTCAAATACCTTGACCATATTTAGGATTCCTGAACAGTTTGTATTGTGTGCCACACACAACACATCACCTTCGAGAGCGTGTGGTCTAACAAACTTGTGACAATCCTTTTGCCACTTCTGGTATTTTCTCTTTTTCCACATTCAGAGTTCGCACATCATTGTTATTGATTTTATAACTCGTGTTCAACTTTGTATTGTTACCTGTGAACAAAGCACATGAACTTAACTCATACTAGACTTTAAGAATAAATGCTAGATTAAAATTCCAGGTATCTCAGAGGGCAAAAATCTTTCTTAAGGTTTTAACCATTGATTTGCAATTAGTATAATAGAAAATAAATTTTAAAATGGAAGGTACGAATTATTTTTCATGTTCACAAGGAATTGGTCAGTTGATAATGGGCTTAAATTTCACCAGGGAAAATTTTAGTTAGACTTCAGGAAAAATAGATTTAATCATGTTCATTTAGTTGAACATTAGAAGGGGAGGCCCATGGACAGTCCGTTATTTGAATATTTTACAAAGTGAATAGACAAGCCTCTGTTAGGAATTGTTGGAGTAAATTGAATGCTGCTGTCAGGCAGAGGGATGGATTTGATTGTCTCTTGGAATCCTTCTTTATTGTCTGTGCCTCATTTTCAGTTGAAGGTGCCCACAGTTCAGATTTATGTAACCCTTGACACGGACAGGTGTCTATAAAGGATGTTTTCCCCTCAGTTCTTACATGTTGTTTGCAGATATTGAGCTTGAGCTGTTTCATTCTAGAGCAGCACAAGGCCAAGCACAAACTGATGTTCTCAAGGTAACATGACCCCAAGCAAGGCAAGCAAATGCCTGCCCCAGCTGACCCTCTACTACTTAGTAATGCATATTCTCCCCAGAGATGCTGTCAGATACTATTCTCTACTCAGATACTGTCTGATGGTTTGAGGTTAACAAGAACAAGGATTGATGTGGATATCTGGAACAAAGGAGTGAATTTATCAGCAAGCTAACCAAGGCAAGAAAGTATTTTGTCTACTGATATTACCTAACAACCTAAAGATTCAGCCGGCCCTTCAGGGATTGGCATGATGATGCCTTTGATGGGAGGTGGAGATATGTTATTGGTTAAATATTCCATTTTTTCTTCTTTGCTTACCAGCATTTTGCTAGCACTGTCCAGGTTTATTCAGCAGAAAATTTCCTGAAATCATGTTGTCATTTCAGCAATGATAGTACTTGCAGCAGGTGAGTGTCAGTGGCATGCTGTGAAATCTATCTGAACCCTCTGTGCACTTTTTTCATTTACAGTGGAATTACTGCAAGGTGAATGAATTACTTTGGGTAGATACCTCTACAGCCTGCAAATAAGAGAAAAAGGGAGGAAGCAGTACAACCAAGAACAGCTGTGACTACTGTAAGATGAAGCTGTCAGATCATCTTCTGGTTGTAACACCAGACATTGCAAAGGCCCTTGAGATGTGCAGCTATATAGGAACAGATCTTACCCATGTCTGCAGGAGACATTGAAACTTCCATATACAGCACAGAGGTTATGTCACATGCAGCTGGAGCTTGGAGTTTACTTAGCTGTTTATTTGAGATAAGGATTATGGGCCTATGAACTGAGCTGAAATTCACTTCAGGGTCAGATTTGTAGGAGGTTTTGAGTCAAGTATTGGTTTGTTTGGGACTACTTAACTGTCAGTAGATTAGACAGAAAAGTTCCCCTAAAGGAGATTGCAGGGGGTCCTCCAGAAAGTGTTGATGGAGGGATTGTGGTACTCTGCTCTCAGCCCTTGCTCTGATGTCATATAGAAGCAGTTCTGACAGTAAATGGATATTGTTAACTATTGCTCACTTGAACTGAGAAGCCAAAGGCAGCCTTAATCACTGCTACCCCACACCCTCTGTGTCTGCAAGTATCTCCCAACATTAGGTGTGTTTTAGCAGCACTAGGAGGATCAGCATTTGACCTTTGCACCTCTTCAGTCATTGATCTTAGTTGCTGATCACTGCAAGAGAAGAAGCAACTAAATATGAAAAGGATCATTTGAATCAAATATGAAAAGGATCATTTGAAGGACTGACATACATATCAGTCCTGTATGATACTGAGCATGCCTGTACATTATTATGACTCAGCTGGTCATAAGTCTGGGGCAGTTGAGATCTCTCACCATCTTGCAGGATGAAGCCATGGAATGAAACAACACTTTTAGTCAATAGCAGAGGCAGAAAAAGTGGATTTATTTTGATTACTGATTGAACAACCAGATTAAGAATAATTGACGGCAGCATCAGAGAGATGAGGAAACTTTCATACCTTTGGAGATTGTTGCTCTAGCACACTTATTTTTTACAGTTTCCTGCCAGAAAAAAAAGTCTATTGGCTCTTGCTGTCAGTTTGAGCGGACCACAGATTGCTCTGATAACTGCTGTTGCAATGAGGGATGTGACATTTGAGATACACTGAGTGCCAAATACTAGTGTTTCTCCCTGGCTCACCAGTATGGATGTGTATCAATGCAAGGCAGAGCTTGAGAGCAGCTACAGTAGCGACAATGGGAGTGGGAGAGATGAGAAATTAATCTTGTCACTAAAAATCAGGTGACAGCTCAGAGAAGAACAGAGAAACAACACTGCAAGTGTCACAATTTTAGTCTTAAGACACCTTTTATCATTTAACAGCATTTACAGAAAGATGTTTGGGTTAGACTTTCAGCATTCCTTTCCTTACAAATTTTCTACACTTATTTTTTCATTCTCTGATATCTGTATTAGAGTCACATTTGTAAAAACTACTTGTGATGTCTAGAGGAGATAACTAAAATTGCAGCTGGGAAGTAACAGCCGCAGTAATAAACTCTTGAAACCAATCTTCACCATTTTCATGTGAATAACTTGACATAACTTGATACATCAGGAAAATAAAAAATCAGGAAATAGAAAGAAGGTGATGTAAACCATAAGTGTAAAGGAAAGCACTCATAATAGCAGGAATAGAATTGGTGGGCAAATCCAAGTAGAGTGACACCAAGAAATTCTCCTGGACTCTAGTTCTTCCCTTTGTTGCAGACAATGAAGTAGTCATCACAGAAAGGACTATCATGAAAAGAAGACTGCAATGCTAGCTGTTGACTTTGGTACCTTTTTTTGTAAAACTGCCCAGAAGATATAAGAAAGAATTGGATGACAATGGGAACTTTAAAGCTCCTTTTAGCCTCTGAGATACCACTTGACATTAAAACCATGAAGGTTCCAACCATATTTCATCTGGCCCTTCTCTGGCAGCGACCAGCAGAAACCACAGGGAGGAGTACAAGAATATGTAGGATTTTCCCCACATCACTTTATAAAAACACTTGGGCTTCATCTGCAAATTGTGAGTACAGTGTGTTGGCACTGCTATGAGACAGAGTGGCTGTGATGATGCTGTGACATTACCAGACTGAGTCCTCTAAACACATTTTCCATGTAAGGCAATAGGACACTCACTCCGTTAATACAAATGTGGGCTGATTACAGCATCTTATGAAAGGGTTTGTTGTTATTCAAGTTTGGGTGGTTTTTTTCACAAAAGAGTAGCATATCAGTATATTTAGATGCACAGAAGGGAAAACCACAAAACTCTAGACCAGAAATGAATTTATTTATAAGTTATGAAATCTGAAGTTATCCTTAAATACAAATAGTAATAGAAACAAACAGAAAGCTTGTACAAAGGTAACAGAATAATGATTAAATGAACAAGGTCATGTTGGAATCATGTGAATAGAACTTGTGATTTTCTGTGATCATTCACTTACATCTAAAGTAAAACTAGGCCCTTTCCCCTGCAATTTACAATACACAGGGAATCTGGAAGTCTTGCCCCAAACTGACAATCCATTGTTTATTGTGAATCCTGTGGGCTTAGTATTACAAATCTGTGTCCATGTAAAATGGGTAAAATACTAATTGCTAATATTTTTCATTCAGCTGGTTTTTCCCGCAATGTTTCAACAACCATGTTTCAGCAACTTGTGTGCCATATGTGAACGTCTGAGTTATGAATATGCTGAATTTCTTTCCAAAGAAGATTTATTCTCCAGGGACTTTGAGGTCAGCATGGGTAAAGAGGTAATCATGAAGATCAGAATGTTTTTCCTTAATTCTGGATTGATTCAGATGCTTTAATATAATATTGTTAAGTTTCTTCAGCTCTTCTATGTTCTTCTTTTCAGATAGTAGTCTGCTTGATATTTGGTCCACCTCATTTCTAGTTTGAACTTGAAAAGGAGAATGTACCACATTAAATTGGCAACATTTAAGTCAAGAGCATCACTACCCTCACTTGTATTCCTGTGAGGAATAATGATGACTAAAAATATTAAACAGGAAAACAACTGCAGAACCTAATAATAAGAAGTTATACATCTGGTGGGTTTACCTGCTCACTACATTCTCTTTTGCTTATTTGCTGGATTCTTTTTTTTTTAGTTTAGTGCAGAGTAATAAAATCATATATAGTTCAGATAATTTTTGCAGTTTTCAAGAGCATAACCATTAGTGTCAACATGGAAATGTCTTATCTAGGGGCTTCAAGATACAATTTGTGGCATGTGCATATATTTTATTTTAAGTAAAAGAAAAATTCTTGCAAATACTGACATTTCGAGGCCAGCTTCCTCTGGCACGCCAATATGCAGTTTTGGAGCTATTTTTATTTTGGCCTTCTGAAGTTAAAAAATTTACCCATGGGTTTTGAAGCTTAGGTATAATAGTAGCAATGCTAAATGTATGCATGTGGTTTGCAAACATCTCAGATTATAGAACACACTATATCTATATGTATCTAATAAAACATTGTAACATAAATTGAAACACCACTGGAAATCAGTTTCAAAAACCCAGGCCTCCACCAACCTGAGCCCAAGCAAACTGCTTTAATTCTTGTAAGAAATTTTTTCACTTTAGTTTATGATTTTTCCACTAGAGCAACCCAATACTAATTTTTCTATACCAAGGCTCTACTTTTAGCAGCTCCATGTTAAATAAATCTGAAATCCAAGTATGAGGTATTTCAATTAGGATTTTACAATCATGTTACTTAAAATCTACTTTATGTTCTTTACTTGTCTGATATTTCTTTGAGTGCCTGTAAGAAAATTTAGTCAAGGGATAGGATTTCCTGGCCTAAAAGAAAAATCAGGATTTTCATTTCAGCAAATTCCCTACTACAGGATATAAGAAATCTTGATTTCATATGGGTTCCAATTCTTTCAAAATAATCTTGTAAATTAAAATTATGCACCCCAGATTCTATTCAATATTATTAGTTCAGAAAACCCCAAGATAACAAGGTTTCAATTAACCAGCTGTGTCTTCAGCTAAACCTGCCTGATCAGTCCTAAAAAACTGGAACAGTAATTGTGTCTATAGACTCAATGCTACATGCAAATCTTGATAAATGTCTAACTCTTTTTCCTATGCTTGAGACTTTCTTAGTTCCAAATCAATTTCCAGTCAGTACTTTGGTGACAAAGGGTCATGTCTTCCTTCAGGTAGCCTGATTTAAGTGTTAGCCTGGGTGGAATTCCAGTTTCAGTGGAATGACCCCAGTACTGAGTTTTATCAGGAAAGGAATGGAAGGCACGTTGCCGAAGTATCTCACTGCCATACAATTACCTTTAAATTTTAATTTCATTTCCAGTCAGCATTTTTAGCAACACAGTATAATGCTGCTGAGATAAATTCTTCTCAGCTGTTGAAGCTCACAAATCCTTAGCATTAAGAATAAAATTGTGCCTTTTAGCCCTGAGAGAGTGTTGTTTGCCTTTGCTTCTGCCCTTAGGACCATGACCCACCGCCCAGAACCAGCCAAAGCCTTTGACCATGCAAATATAGGAGTAGCATGTTACAAGGTAGCATGGTACATTACAGCAAAGTTCTTTTTCCAATTGGCCCTACATTTTTAAGAACTACTCTTTGGTTTACTTACATATTAAGAATATTACAAATGAAACAAGCGCCAAACTGACGGTCAAAGTAAGAAGAAAGGTGACGAAGAACAAACGCTGGTTTCTTGCATTGCTCCCTGCCATACTTTCTCCAGTACCACCAGTGTTCTCTTCCTCATCTGTTAAGAGATGACAAATCATTTGGTGGTACAGTTTTTTAAGGTTGGTTAGGATAAGCATGACAAAATACTTCTGGCATCACAAAATTATGCAGAATACATCATATATTTGGCCAAATTTGGATTTTATTTCCTGTGATATTTCATGAAAGGGAAAGAAATCAACTTTATGAACTCAGCTTGAATTTGAAACTATAAAATATTATACATCTGTTATGGCTGTTAGAACATGTTCAACAGAAATGTTTCCGTGTTGAAATACAGTGCTTTGTTGAAGTTGACCTGTTTTACGGTTCAGCATTTTACAGCTGTTTTACATGTACAAAGGTTGCAATGAAGTTTTCATCAGGCAGATTTGTAAGGGCTTGATTGCATTTAACCTTTTCAAAAGGGAAGAAAGCAAAATTCATATTGAAAACCAAGGTACAGGTTCACCATACACATTCATCCTCTAGATATACTTATTCTTCTGTTTAATGAGAAGTATCCCTGGGATGATTAATCTCCCAGAGTAAACACCTCAGTTAAGCCCCTAATGTTGGATAGAATGAATTTAGGTCTTGACTGTTTTATCTTAAAATAAATGTTTTCAATATTCTTCATCTTCAGGATTTGTTGGTTTCATTCCAGTAAAAAAATGAGGCACCTACCCTGCCAATTGTCAAGAATGGAACAGACTCTCACAGAGACTGTAGATGTTGTCCTTTAAGCACAGGAAGAATGAGGGGGAAAAGGAAAGGCACTTGCAATGCTGACCTTGAGTCAGCTCAACAAGCCAATTCACTGCTTTTTAAAGAATGCGTTGCACATATAGGGAAAGTCAGTAGTTTCTCTCATAGAAACAGTTGCAATCAATGTGAGGTGGCAGTAAGCCCCGAAGATAACAAGTCAAATGCACACCATGAGGAAATTAATGCAAATGTAAAAAATTTACACTTGAGCCAGATTTGTTTAATCTTAAGTTTGTATACTACTGTAATAACTTACAAAGATTTGGGTTTATTTTCTATTTTTGAGGGAGGAGAAAGCTAATGTAATTTCACTTTGGTGTCAGTCTCATACATACTAAAATTACATGCAAATTACTGTAATTTATCCTTCTGCAATTGCTCTCTTGCCATTTGGAAAGGGAGAGTAACGTGTGCATCTGTGAAAAATGTATTTCTAGGTCATGTTCCTGTTTTAGCTGGTGGAAATCTCTGAGATCTTTGCAACTGAGCCTGTAGTGATAAAGCTGAGGAAAGGCTGCATATGCCATTACAGGATAATGACCCTACCTAGGGCTGAGCATTTCACTGAGCTGGTAGATCTCTGGGAATATCTCTGTTTTTCTTTATTTTTTGTTTAACACACTCCTGTCCATGAGTAAGTTGAAATATTTTCATATTTCTCCTTTGAGGCTCTATTCTTATTTCTTTAGCATTCATAACAAATGTACCATATTATAAGTGTCTGCACCAATATTGCTTTCTAATCAGAATAATAGGGATAGGCAGGGCCTGCTTCTGCTGCCTGCCAAGCATCCTAAGCTATCGATAGTAGTCTCAAAAGTGGTCTGAGCTCACTCCACCTAATGAATGCTTCCTACTATTTCATCAGGCTGAATGTGCCAGGCTGCAGTGTTGTGAGGAATTGGTGAGCACGCATTCTTGTCAAACTGCAAGCAGTGGGAACATTTTATCATCTAAAACATGAAATTACTGCATGGCTCCTACTGAAGCAACCAAACAGCATATGCATTTTAAACAGCTTTTGACATATCTATGATTTTCTGGCTAGAGAACCAGAGTATTCTTCTGCTGAGTAAGTTAGCTGACAGGATGAGATATCTACAGACTCTCCAAGCTTAAAAGCTACATTGGAAGAATAATCCTAGAAGGAACCAAAGGATTTTACACATTTATGAATAAAATACTTATTAAGCTACCATTTTTTACTGCTGAAATGTAGGGAGAAAAAAGCATGTGATTATTCCAGAGAATCATGTTTCCACAGAACCTGGTATATTTACCTGAAAAGTAAATAATACTGTCCAATAAAATTGCAAAAGAAAGCAAAACAGTCACACTGAAAGGAGTTTCCTAAAATTAAAATTGATTTATGCCATTGTCTCATTTTCTATGTGTAGAAGTGACAATATCAAGATAATCTGCACATGAGGAATTAGTACTTTATGTCTAAAATATTTGTGTTAAGTGCAGAAACCAGCACCACTCCAGTTAGTTGGATTAGGAAAAGTTAGGGGACTTGGAAACAGAAGTAATGAGAAAACATTTAAGACCCATAATTAAAAGCATGATTAAATTATGGCCACATTTCAAAATAGCTGTTGATCTATAGATTTCTTCACTCAAATTTGCCATTACAATAAGGGAAATAAAAGCAGACTCAAATATTGTTATGCTATGAATGTATTGTTATTGTTATGAATGCTGCTGAAGAGCTCCAGGTTTTAAGATATTTTCAGGTCACAAAGAACTCAAAATGTAGCTATCACTGGGTGAAAATATTCTTGTTGCTGTGAGAAATCAAAGGCAAAAGCCTTATCAAACCAGTAGAAATGTGGGAGCCATAACTGAAACTGTGAGTAAAGAAAGTCCGGGAAGTAAAATGCTTAAAGGTTTCACAGGATATTTCACGTAACTGGATTGAATTCTTAGGAGATGCATCTTAAAGGAATGAACAGAAATTCTCAGGTGCTTCTATCACCACATGTGAATTTTAGTGTTTGGGAAGAGCTATGATGCTATTTGTTTAGTAGGTGTATATTGGCATTACTAGAGACATTTTCCTGCAAGAAATCACCTCATAAATCCCAACTGAAATGGAAGATAAGTTCAGGTTTGAAAGTAAATCCCTAACTAAATGAAAGGATTTTCAGAAACCTAAAGCGGAAATACTCAGCAGGGACAGCTAAATCATTGTCTGATCTGTCTAAATTATGCCATTTTCAATCTTTTTCTTACATTTTTCAGTACAGAGCTTGGCATACCTGTTGGCCTATTAGGCTGTTGACATCAGTGACATACAATATGGATTGTATATATAGAAATCCACAGATCACCTATCATACATACCTAGTGAATGTTGGGATTCAGCTGGACAAACATTTAGCTTGTTTAGGTTGTTTAGGGAATCAACTACATAAAGTTTTCCTTCTTCATGAGTATCAGGCAGGTTAAATTCCAAGGAAGGCCTCTCCATTGTCTCTAAAAGAAACAATAATTTAAAAGGTAAATTAACACGTGGCTGTGGGAAATAACTTGTAACAGTTGGTATCCAGTTCTAAGGAAATACTGAGCAGCCTAAACGATCCTTGAAATACAGAGATTTGAAGGACCAGCACACTTACTAGATCTTGAAGGCAGGGACAACTCAATACATAGCACTTGTTCATTCTTGGAAATCTTCAATGATTAAAACATTTCATTTTTACATTGTGTTTGTGCACATACGTGTGTGTTTGGGGAAAGAGAGAAAGAGAAAAGTCAATTTGACTGGCTCCAGCGTTGATTTGAATGGTACCTATTTAGTATATTATGCTTTGATTTGGTGAGTGTAACACACCACTTCATAAGAGGTGGTGTGAGATCCTGACCACAGTGAAAGCCAAACCTTCACTAACACTTCCAGAAAGGATATCACTCAGGTCCTCTTTCAGCATCAAGTAATTGGGAGATAAAACGGGGAAAGCAGGTATGAATGTAGGAGATAAGCAACAAGAGTATGTGTCTGTTTATACACCTTAGAATACCACTGTGAAGCTATTATTTGTGAAAAAATGTAGTCTACTTCACACTTTTGGACAAATTTTAAAAGCTTTTTCTTCAGACTAGTACCCCTTGCTTTAAAAAATGCACTGGATGAGGTTCAGTTAGTAAAAACAGTTTCTCTGCAGAGTCTGGGTGCATGAACTCAGTGAATGATTCTTAACAAAAATACAGTTTTGAAAGAAGATTATATATAGAAAATAAGCAGTACCTAGGGAGGTGGCTTCTATGTTTGCACATTATTCCTTATCAGTCTTTTGCTTTTCTTTACACTACTCTGATTGCAAAAATGTCTTCTAGAAACAAATTACACTTCTGCACTTAGATGCAGACACTCTAAGCAGGTGGGTTTGTCTACAATTGTCACTGAAAACTCCCTTTGTAATTATTGAAGAAAAATATATTCCTCCAGGTCATAGTCCTCTTATTCTAAGATATTCCTTTCTCACCTTAGAATCACAGCCTAACTGTACTTTTTTCTTGCTAGTGAATGTAAGGAGGGAGCCCCCACAGATTAGTTTAAATTCGGAGTAAAATGCATCTTACCCATTTAGTATTTTATAAACCTCACAAGTTCAATTTTATCTGCCAACATAAATCAGCACTTTGTGGGATGCAAACCTCCCTTGATGACATGTGTTAAGCATCTAAGGATGATTTCTGAATCCTAAATGGGCTAACTGTCCTCTTGACATGCTTCTGAGCCTTTTCTTCCTCTCCAAGGAATACAGAACACAGTGTGACCAGATTCCTAATAAAACACTTAAATCAGAAACCTAAAATTTGAACCCTAATTGTTTGCAGAAAATCCTCACTCCTTCCCTCATCAAACCAAATGCAGAAGATCACTATAATTCCCCCAAATCTGAGCACACTGCAAAGTAGACATTCAATGAGCCTTAGTAAGTCTGAAGACTAAGCACTGAAAGCAATCCTGAGAACAGGGCTTGTTCTCCTGCTAGTAGAGACTGACAGGACTATATGGATACTTTCACATTTCTTTTTAACAGCCTATAAGAAAAGATTACAACTTACTTTTTTCTCTATTCAGAAATGTTGCTTCAAAGTATAAAGAAGATGGCATGATAGGGGTTAACCTTACCTAGTATATGATTTTTAGGTGTGCAGCAGTAACTTCAGGACAGATGGCTGTGCCCACTGTCCTTCCTCTAGAGCATGACATGGCACTAGGCAGCACAGTCTGAGAGCCACGTCCCCACCAGAGCTGGCTCTGCTCTGCTGTCTCTCCACATGCACACCCTCAGGCAACACAATCATTATGGAGCCCTGTGTTTGAACGGTGTGCCAAAAGTTACCACTTCATGCACAGAGGCTGTTGGTTATTTTTAGATTCTGAAGAGCAGTTGTTTCTCTATTTTGATTAATACCTCCCTGCAGCTTCAGGGAACACTCTTCTTAACTACTTGAGCTGCAATAAATGTGAGTACCTTTGATTCATTAGTATTATGAATTGTATGTTTCTGCACTTATTATTTAAGTATTTGCACATGTAAACACAGTGAAGATTACCATTATTAATTCAAAAAAGTTTATATTACATTTGTTTGATTCCATCGACATGCCAAAGGAGAAAGGATACAAACATCAGTGTCACTGGACAAAAGTATTATTTTCCCAACAAATCAATCTAAACATTGGGACCTTTGGATTCACTTTATCTTGTACTTTAACCTTGCCTAAAGACTTTTTTCCCCAATGCAACTTTTAAATTTCTTCCTAAGTCATTGTGGAAAAAAAAACCTTAGAATGAGAACACACTAGGAATTCTTCACAGAAAAAAAAGGAAATAAAATCTAAAAGGTTAAAAAATATGAGAATGAAACGTTACTTACAACATAATTACATTCAGGTAATGTGCCAGTATGGAAGAAATCAGCCAGTGAAAATCATGTGAAGAAAATTTGTTCTGCAGTTCCTCTCTCTACTTTTAGTCCCATAGGATCCTGCTGAGTCCTGCAGTACCCATAAAGATAGCTGTGAAACAGACTGCCCCTCGCAGTCTATATTTAGAGTTCAGCCTGGCTAAGTATACTCACTTTGCAATATCAATCTGCTAAAACAAAAACCAGCACATACACAGCTCTTTTTTATTATATTGGAATCATCATAATATCCCATCATGGCGAATGAGGGTTGTTACTGATGATCAGTATTTCACTAATCTTTTGATTAGTGCCAAACCTCTTAGGTTTAGTGCTTGTCTAAAATGCATTTGCTATGCAGAAGAGTAGTATCTACAACACTGTAGCTATGAGTAACCCGTTTGCTATGCAGAAGAGTCATATCTACAGTATTGCAGTCATGAGTCTTTTGAAGTCATAGACTAGAAAAACCAGGGTCTTTCCCCCCTTCTCCCACACACTTTATGAATTCAAGCGAGACAGTATTATGTGGTGGACTAATTTGTCTGGCATCCTTAGCTGGTCAAAGATTAAATTCTGATGAACTGGTGATGAGTAGCATAATTGCTCCTTTGCTAACAGCTCTTTAGATCACTTTTTTCCTTGCTGACATTGCAGAAGGCAGTATTACAGCACATCGTATTGACAGGCAGCTGACAGGCAGAGGGACTGCAGCTCAAAACCACAATCCTTTCTGAAGCTATCCCATGTCTAAAATTCTGAATCCCTTTAAATTGCCTATAAAGATATTTCTCTCTCAGGAAACAAAAGAGAATAAACCACCTGACACATATTTCCCACCCTAAGCTGACATGTTCTGCTGCTCAGAATTGCTCCCTTTCTGCAGGAGTCTCCTGGAAGTCCTCCCTCCAAATGAGGATGTGCAAGCCAGGGGAAAAAAAAAAAAAAAAAATCAGTGTGATGTCCATGCCCAAAACTCCTGACACCAAAATAATTGTAAGACAAGGACCCAGGCCTCTGCAGTTGAAAAGGTCTGCAAACACAAGGGATGTCTGCAGGGCTGCAGAAGAGCCACCTCTGCAACAGCAACGGAAGCCACACAGGTCACTGTGGCTGGCAGCTACAGTCTAACAGGGAAAAGGGCAAGCACCTGCTTGGCCCTCTGCCAGGAGGTGCCACAGAAACACTGGACAGGAAACCATCAAAAGTGCCTGGCGCAGGACACCAAAGGTGACTATGCAGAAGCCACAGGAGACACCAACAGGCTGAGGGAACAGTTTAGCTCAAAGGGAATGGTCTTGGGCAAGTACAGGCATGCAGCTTCACCTCGTTCAAGGATCAGTTTTTTCTCCACTTGTATGACACTGACATGTGCTCCATCATCAGATTTCAGTTCAAGGTTTTGTGTAGTCCAAGTGATCAGTTTTGCAAGCCAAAAAAGTTCTTACACAGTGGATTATTTGAGGGGTAAAAAAAAAAAGGTTAAAGTAGAAAGTACAACTCATTAGTATTCACTGACTTTCTGGATAGGTTCAGCTGTAACCAGAAACTGGGAGGGGAAAAAACAACCACTCCACCCCAAACCCAACTTTCCCTTATCAGAGCAGGCACAAGTTTTCAGGGGGCAGTGTTGATTTTAATGCAATGTTTACTTCATCTGGTGACAAACATTTTAAGGAGGTTTATTCGAACAAGCACTTTCATAGATCTTCAGGTTCAGAAGCTCCACCTATCTAGGTTTTAGTGTCTCTATTACATAACACCCCACCCCCATCAAGTAGCTATGACAGTTCTCAGCTACTAGCACATTTCAGTCCTATAGAACCAGAAACTGAGGTTAGAAGAGTCGTTCTCAACATGATGAACACAGGGAAGCCAGAATGGTTCCTCTAAGATAAAGAACATTGTGTTTTGCAGCACCAAAACTAGAAAATGCTTGACCATTACAGAAGCAATGACATCTCAAGATTAGGCGGTTGTGCAGACCACATGCAAGTATAAGTCACCTTTGAAACACAGCAAGGTAGACTTGCATGTAGCATCTACTAACACACTGAGAATACCCCAAGCCTGTGTCTGAACCAGCAAATAAACAAACCCATCCCTTTCATACTTTAGGTTTTGCCAGTGTTACAGGTTTTCATTCATGGAATAATTACTTTTACACAGAGAGCAGGCAGTGAGAAACATCTTTATTCCAAAAATTAAATATTCAATTTCAGAACACAAGAATCTTGCTTTTATTTTACATGGAGGCAAGTATTTGTCATTCACTACTTGACCATCAGTGGAAGTTACTGAACTTCATAGTCCCTGTCAGGATAAAGTTATACTTACATAGGGATTTCTTGTCTGTCTACCACTGGAGAGTTTTAAAAAGTTACTAAAATAACTTCACACAAACATGGTCATCTTTTCATATTAGCACATTCTTACCAGAACACTTGGTCAATTAATTACTTTACCTTTATATAAAGAATCCAATCTGACATACAGCATTTGACTATAGTTATCCACCCCATTTAATATATCAGTTACAACATAATCGACCTTTGAGCTAGTAGGGGGACCAATGTATAGTATTATAATGTATCCCTGCACCAAATGTAACATCAATCTATATACAGTGTATATGCAACTAAGAAACAACATGCACTATATTTACAGACTATGTAACAAACCCGTGCACAACTGACTATAGAAGTTAAAAAAATCATTTAAATGTTACAAATTTATTTGAATTATGAAAAATGAATCCCATTGAAAAGGGAATCTAAAAAAATTCCCCCACATCTGCTCTTTTATCACGACATTTACTTCTAGCCTTGTCATAAGGCTTATGCCCTTCAGAGATTTTTCATGTTGCAAAAACAAATGAAAATATCCTTTTATTAATCTTTGAAGTAAACTGGTAGGCCTTCTGAAATTTATAGTACACTATCTTTGCACCAAAGGCTAATTTGTGTGTGTATATATATACAGACAGACAGATATTTAAAAGAAACTTGGCCTGTATAAGAAAGGCTGAACTATGAGTAGTTCTGCAAGCCAGTCAGTCGAACATCATGCAGATACCATGTAGGTTACATTTACCTCCAGATTAAACTTGACAGCACCATTCCCCAAATTATATGCATTCACAATCAACAGAACAAGGCCAACCTCCTAGTGCCCATTTCACATTGCAGAGTTTCGGATACTGTCTTTATAAAGACTCAGTTTCCACTGTAGGTCCCTCCCCAAAAGCTCTCAGAAGAGACCAAGTTTCACATGTGTGCAGCATGAATCTAATACCCAGCAGCAACCATATCAACCTTCAGACCCTTTGGAAAAAAACACAGAAGCAGAGACATGCCCAGTGGAAAATCTAAGAGCTCACAGATGCATACAAGAAAGGCTGGGTTTCATTCAGGACAATATGAGGCACTCTTAGAATTACAGCATAACAATGACAGCTTCTGAAGTGCAGGAGTAATTAGATAAGAAGTAAAGAAAATTCATTAAGGTGCAATAACCTACCCTTTCAAAACGGGATATCTTCATTGTTTTAAGAGTTGCAGCATCCAGCATTACTGGTGGACCAAGCTCAAACACATTCCGAAGAAAGTCATTTGACTAAACAAGAAACACACCAAATTATTAGTTTCCCCTCTAATTATCAAGCCTCTAAAGTTGACTACTGTAAAGTATCAAGTATTCCAGTAAGAAATACTAAGATTTGTATCAAATTGCTGCTATCTTTTGCAATTAAGTCAGGAACACTTCCTCCTTTAACCAGAATAAGGCTAAAAGCAAAAACAGCCACCTTGAGAAGACAGACAGCTTCTCCTGCCTCCTTTGATATTTTTGTCCCAGCAAATGAGACACTGTTCTGGTCTACACAACATCAGGCAGCTGAACAGACCTGTATGGTTTCACAACACACCAGTTTTAAAAATCTGGCTGTGAAAGTAGTATTTGAGAAACTCAAAAACCTGCTACATGCCTGAGCTCACTCAGTCATGCAGAAATTCAATTAACACAGGACTGAAGATTTTAACCCCATGATTATCACAGCCATTTGGGAGCATATATTCCTAAGCTACAGCTCCTGCTTCTGTTACATATGTAAACAGATGACTAATAAACAAGCAGTTCCCAGGACAGAGATAAGGATTCATGCCTTCTCTTCTGGAATGCTGCCACCATTGGGCTGCAAGTTGTGTTCATTATTTTTTACTAAAGCTTTCCCTTTCTTTCACAGGCTTGAACAGGAAGGGTGGAAGTAAGCAGCTTTATAGCAGCCAGACAACTATACCACTCTGCTCAAAGAGAGCATAAGGACTCAGGGAAAACCCTG
Source organism: Ploceus nigricollis (assembly GCA_013399945.1). Taxonomy (NCBI): domain Eukaryota; kingdom Metazoa; phylum Chordata; class Aves; order Passeriformes; family Ploceidae; genus Ploceus; species Ploceus nigricollis. The sequence continues at coordinate 89,718 of VXBC01002945.1, forward strand.
AAGCTAAAAAGATATTCAGCTTAAATTTCTTACTTCTTGGAGAAGTCGATTACTACGCTAGCACACCCAGGCTACAACTCAGAAGCAGCTTACCCAGACAGCTGTAGCTCACTGTAATTAATTTCTCAAGTGCTGTCTTTAACACCTCAAATGCAAGGCTCATCACTTCACTAAGTTCTATTCAGGATCTTGTAATTCAGACTGAATTACATCAAAGAAGCCAGACAGAGAGGAACAGTCTGAGGAAGTGTCAAAGAGCAGCTCACCTGCAAATGGTATTGCATCCCCGACCCCAGAACCTCCTTGAACGTCTCATAAGTTTGTTTTTTAACCCAGCAGTCAATATACATGCGCTCAGGTCCAAACTTCACCATCTCTGTAGGAAAGTCACGCTCCTATGCAAAAATCAAAGGAAACATCTATACTTTTAATTTAAACAGTCTTTTATACTAGCAATTTTATACATCTCAGTGAACTTTATTTTGACTGATAAATCTGGCACACTAAAACCTTCCAAATAGCACAGTATACATATGCTAAAGACTGTATTTGTTCATGAAGTCAAATGAACAAATTGCACACCTACAGTCAAATCTCATGTAGAACTTGAAGCTGATATTCTTCATGATTACAAAGCTATTGAAAAAACAAACACTCAACTTTCACCTTTAAAATTACTTTAAGGACTTTTCTCCAGGAAAACCAGTTCTGCATGCAGAAGTCACCTTTAAGTCAGACTGTAGGCCTCATTTAGTCTCTACCTTACACATATTTGGGGCAATGGAATGTAGTAAGTGCTAATAGGCAACTCAGGTCCTTCTACAGGCACAATCCCAGAGGTGACTCCAAATTATGCCAAGCCTTCTCCTCAGCTTCCACAATGTTTAACTATTCCCAGTATCTTTGTTCAACATTCTTAAAAAAAGCAGTTCTATTCCACATATGTGATCAGACTACAAAATCTCACTTAAAATAGCTTTTTCTTGTTTCTTTCACTGAAACAGTAACTCTGTTTAATAATAAAATTGTTTTCACTAAATTGTACACTATGTATTTTGAAGGTCTAGATTCTAACTAAGACAAAAGAATCACCTCAACAGCCCGCAGAACATCTCTGAAGACAGATCGCTGCTTTCTTTTATCCACTTTGGCCCGGTGCTTGTTTCCATCAGTAGCCAGAGCTCTTAGTTTCTCTGTTAGAAGGTCCATATCTTCATAAAAGAAATCCTAGGTGACCAGAAAAAAATATTTAGGTTTTTTTAGATTTTAGTTTATTTATGGCCTTAACCTTTTTCCCCACAAATAAGAAAATGGATGTCTTTAAATTTTGGGCATGTAGATCTCTACAACCTCTTACTTTTTTTTAAAAAAGACAGAGAGCACTTCCACAGTTCCATTTGCAGCAATGAAACCAGCAAGAACAAAGTCACAGCACCCAGTTTACCAGGAAGGGCACTAACAAAGTCTGTCTGGTCAGCCACGTGATCCATACAGCTCCATCAGTGTGCATATACACCTGCCAAACTGTTCTACTCAGTAATTCCAAGCGACTCAAACTGCTTAACAGATCTGCTGAACTACTCCTGCCAACAAGCTGAGGGCACTTTAATGTTGTTATCACAAAATTCCTGCTGCTGGAGGCAAACCATGAGACACTCTGGACTGACAATACAGAATATACAGAATATTCCATACAAGTCTTGTATGGAATGGGAAATTAGGAAGCTGGTTTTTTTTAATGCTTAACAAAATAGTTTAAGTAAACTGTAATAAATAGCTTTGTATTATTCACTTAATATGTGCTTTACATATACATAAATATTTTCTGCACTGCACTTAATTCGGCAGTTGTTCACCTGGACTAGTAAGAATGTATGCAAACTTACATAAAAACAAGTTCTTGTGGTTTGTGGTTGTTTTTTTTTTTTTTAATCTTGAATGTTTTGTCATGTCAACTGACTAGAGTGAGCTTACTGCATGCTTTCTGAAAGGTAAATACATCAAGCATTTTTAATCTGCACTGATTGTTAAGGATTCAGTGAGAACAATCTGTAATGATTAAAGGGGCATTTCCTCAATGCAACAGCAGAGATTATAGTGAATAGTCTCATTTGTTAACACGTTTTAAGATTTTAATTACTTGCAGTCGGCTTGACCAAATAAAGGATCAAGTTGTGGTTTCCATTTATTTTTTCCTTTCCAAGTTGACTTCCATAGCCAAGAGACTCAAATCCACACTGCTTGCATTTATACAGAAGCCTTAACATTGTTTCAATTATGCTGTGCTAGTGTGTCATGATTCCTGACTTAAATGGAGTTATCCTTTCACTTTAGGCAGCATTCTGGCAAAGCGCAGCAGCCTTGATTGAGTTGGGAGCCCTTCAGGCAACTCTCCCAAACTGTGCCATGCGTAAGCAGAGGGAGGCTGTTTCCTTCAGTGCTGTCAAGAAAAAAGTCTGACAATTAATAAGGCATATTGAAGAATGTAAATGCAACTTTAGCTGTGGACAAGCTAATATTGAGCAGTTTGCACCTAATCCAGTTCAAACGCAAACTCCAAGAAATCTCACAAAATGAAGTATTATTGATATCTGTGTGAAATTTGTGCCAATTCTTTAAAAATTTCCCCCTTAAAATGACTGCCTAGTTCTTAACTGACTAACGGAGTGAAATGCTGTGAAATCATCATGCAATACGAGTTATTATTCTCAAGTTACCTAAGTAAGAATACTGAAAAAACAATACTTAAAGTCACCATGTTTTCTACCTGATTATAGATTTTTGGCTGTGAGAGCAGAATTGTGCAGGCTGTGAATTACTCAAACTTGTCTGCATAAGCATCTGATGAGTGATTCCACTACAGTAAACAGTACTATTTCATTCTGGAATCTCTCCAGAAGTATCTTTTTAAATTCTATTTTAAAAGCAGGTTTTGGATTTAGATTTAAATCTTGCATTCCATATTTCTAGTTGCTATTAAGTAGTATTTGATGCATTTTGTTATATGGGTCCTGTTTTGGAATATAGAAATAAAGTGTAAAAAATGATAGCTGTGAATTACTGCTATACCCACTTAGACTGGGGCAGACTCACTAGAAGGAACATAAACCATGGAATTATTTGCTATTTGTTGAGATTCATGGTGGTATGCAACACAGGTTAAGTAATTTGTGTCATCATTGTCCCAGTGAAGGACAGTTTAGCTGCTGGCATCTACTTACAGCATCTGTTTCACGTGCCAGTTCAAACAGAAGTGCTAGCGTTTCTCCAGCAGCTATTCTCATGTTGAGATCATCACAAGACAGCAGGCTTGGAAGTTTATGCAAGTGCCTAAGGAGTAAGTCATATTTCATTAAGATCTAAATTTTACTGACACTGTTCCATTGCATATAAAGAGTCATAACAAATTCTGCTTTCCAAGAAAGATACTCACATTTCAATTTTCTTCTTCACTTCATTCATTGGACAAATGGTCAACAACAGTGTCCATGCTAAGAGAGCACTGACGTGAAGCACAGTATTATGGGTACTTGATACACCATTAGTGTCTCTATCCCGCTGATAGGCCTTCGTGAAGATGTTTTCCAGGCATTCCATAGTAGAGTACAGTTCCTGTACAAGGGAGAAATATAATTGAAGTGGTTTAGGAGTCACACATTTTCATCTTGTCAGTTTATTACATTTGAAAGGTATCAATCATCCTTACCGTAATGTCATCAGTCACAATGAAACAGCAAATCCCTAGGCAGGTTGCACACTGGACACAAAAGAAAAAAAAAGTGTCAGTAATTGACAATAATTTTACAGTTTCAAACTTGGGACCTTTGAAATTTACCATCTGGAGCAACAGAAACTTGAGATAAAAACCTTAGCAAGAGTCTAGAAGTCCCCAAACCTTAATTCAGCTTCTTAGCTCCCAATTCCCATCTACTCTCTCGCATTTGCTACTAACAAGCCTCTACTTTTCATGTATTATTATTTTAAAATAGCTTACAAAGCCCTTGAAAAAGCTCCACATGGCATTCTTTTCACCCAATGATTATAAATCTCACTAGGATTTACAAGAAGAAATTATGCTGACATTTTTATGATATTTATTCACAGCTGTGGGAAATATTTTCCCCTTCTGACCACTATTACAATTAATTAGCATGACAACTCTGCCCTTGAAAAGCCTTTCCAGGAACTTTCCAACTTCTCCTGCAGATCTGTTCCCTATGCCCCATATTCTAGTCCAATTTCTCTTAAAAAGAGTAAGGAAAGTGATGTTTGCACCAACCACGCAGGACTCAAAACTACATTTGAACAGGACAAACTTCAATAGCTTTTGTTTGTTTGTAGAAATAATTGCTGTTTAACTAATACTAGCTCCTTTTTGCAGCTGACACTACCTGTTGCGCCATAGCTTGACTAAAACAGGAGTAGCCAGTCACATAATGATAAAGGAAAGCTGGAGAATATTAGCTAAATCTCTGAAGTTTAAGAAAAAGTAAAACTTTTGGCAAGCGCTTTGGACAATCTTTCCTCACTATTTCGAGCATACTGCTGATGTATAGATGAGATGACCAGGCAAAAGTAACTTAAAAATACCTTTGGTAGAATGGCTGTACTGTTTATAGTTTCCAGATGTGCTATATGTGATTTTACCATAAATAAAGGTAAATGCTTAAGTAACATTCCTCTGTTGTTTAAGAATAAAATTAAATTTCAAGAATAAAAAATACAGGAAGGATATATCACTCAGTGGAAAAGTGGGAAAATGTTTTCTAGGAGCAGCCACCATCAGTCACCAGAACTGCAGTAAGGAAGCTGCAATACAGTGAGTTCAGACACTTGACAAAGCAGTACATGTAACAGCTGAAGAGGAGAATCATGTTCAACCTTCAGGTGGAACTTTTTAAGCCAGTGAAAACTGCTATGCATCATTGAGGGCATATGTCAATGTTATGAGTACACACTAGTGTGGTAACCTTTAGTCCTGGATTACACAATAGTGAGCTGGTCAGAAGCAGCCCTCTGCCCCTGCCTGGCAAATAAACATTTCATACTTACAGCCTGTCTGGCTTGGATACTGGCTGTTCCATCACAGACAATCTTCTTCAGAACTGGACCAAGGGTCTTAAAAATCTCCTCGCTTTCAATTCCTGACCCCATCTGCACACACAGAAGACACGCCAGTCCAGCAGCTGCACACTGTTCATCACTCTTACCTAGGGATTAACACAGCGATGAGCAATCACCTTTTGCCCTGCTTCCTCCTTTAATCTTTTAAAGATAACAGTCTGAAAGCATGTAAGTGGAAATTCAGAAACCAATAGATAGAAGATAATTTCAGTTAATTTTCTAGGACAGTTAAAATGTGACACCTACATTTAAAAAGTAATGCTACCTAAATTATTAAGAGAACATTCACAATCTTAATTTCTTTTAAACAATGTGCTATTTCATAGGGATTATTGCTTTCTAATACCATGCATGTTAATTACCTTTCTTTATGCAGCGCTCAATGCTATCAGTTAGAGTCATTCTCCTTTCCATGATAAATTCATATAGTATTTTAGAAGAAAATGCACTTTTCAGACTTTCAAGGGCTGCTTGTCTTGTCTTTGCACTGTTAGAACAGAGAAGGAAGACATCCTGAAATCAGTACATATCAGCTAAACCTCTGCCCTTGCTTTATGATGATTTCTATTTGCCTACACCCAGTAGTAAGAGTAATCCACAGAAGTACCATGAAGAAATGAAGTGTTCTGAATTGCCTCCTTACTCAAGGATAGCAAAATTTTGTTTGGAGATAGAGTTCATAGCAGCATTGCTGGCCAGAAAGAAGGTCACTCTACTTCAATATATTAGAAAAGTAAAGTCTAACCCATCCTAAAAAATCAGTAGAAGGAAAAAGGTTTTTTTAGATCCAGAAGTCCTCCCCAGAGTAAAAACCTCAGTAAGCACAGAAAGATTTGATGTGTATTTTCCTTACTAAATCAAGCAAGAAAACAGTGTATGAATGTGTTTCTTCAAAGCAGACTATACCTCTTGTCCAATGTAAGATCAATAAATCCCTTCAACTTGTATTCTAAGTCTTCTTGAGTGGCTTCTTCATCAACTTCAGGCCCTAATCCAGAAGAAATAATTTAGTCCTACTAATACACATTTCATTAGCAGACACAGTCATTCCAACACAATGTTTTTAACACTAATAAGAAAGCAGCTTAATATAGATAACAGCTACAGAATTGTTCAGTATCACAACAACATAATGATGTTAAACCTACTACACCAGACTGTGCCCTAAAATATTTTTATAAAAACTGGCCTACTGATACATTTGTGCTGTTTCTAGATCTGCTTCTTACACATGCCAAGAATGAACAAGATGCAAATCAGGTCTTACATAAATTTTCTCCATCTGATGACCATCAGCCAATCCTGTCAACAACACATTTTCATCCAGTCCACTACATCTACCCCTGGAGTACAGTGAGATGCTCACAGCTGATGCAGTGAGTCAGAGCAACCTATCCTATATAGCATCAATTCAGACACCTCTGCAACAGGGGCTCAGTTAAGAGTGGCATGTATCCAGAGATGGCTCCCTGTATCAGGCTTTCAGGTACCCTTCTCTCAAGAAAATGACATTAGAG
>VXBC01002945.1:101177-182734 GCA_013399945.1 Ploceus nigricollis
GGAGCGGCGGGCCCCGGCGCCAGCCCAGGGGCGGTGCTGGGGGCGTCTGAGGTCGCGTGGGGCGGGGGACAAAGCGGCCCCGCGGTGCCCGGCGGGTCCCTCCGTGCCGGCTGGGCTCGGCTTCTGGCCTGCGCCCTGTGCGCGGCTGGCAGTGGGAAGGGCAAGCTCGGCTGGGCCGTGTGCAGCTCTGTGGGTGTGCGGGGCCATCGCCGGCACTGCTGGCCGTGTGGGCGGGGATGCCGGAAGGGTTCACAAAATCACACGACGGTTTGGTTTGGAGGGGACCTCTGGTGATCCTCCAGTCCAACCCCCTGCCAAGGCAGGGTCTCCTGGAACAAGTGGTACAGGAACGTGTCCAGGTGGGGTTTGAATGTCACCAGAAAGGAGAATCCACGATCTCCCTGGGCAGCCTGTGCCAGTGCTCTGCCACTGTAAAGTTCTTCCTCGAGTTGAGGGGGAACTTCTTGTGTATGGCCACTGCTTGTCATCCTGTCGCTGGGTACGACTGGAAAGAGTCTGGCACCATCCTCTTGGCACCCACCTTTGAGATACTGACAAGTATTAATATGTGGTGACATCCTTGCAGTGTTCTCTAGACTAAACAGGCCCAGCTTCCAGTCTCCCCTCATAAAAGAGGTGCTCCAGACCCCAAATGATCTTTGTGGGCCTCCACTGAACCTTCTCCAGTAGCTCCTTGTCTTGTACTGAGGAGCCTGGAACCACAGTGTGCCTTCTCACTTAAAAACAGATATGCAGGATAGATGCCTTACTTCTTCATAGCAAATTTTCTTCCAATGCAGAAATGAGTTTTGTCAATTATATCTTCCAATGCAGAGATTTGTATTTTATGTTTTTTAATCCAAAACTAGTTTTTTTATGTTCTTTGCTAAATGTCAAGTAAATAACTAAATAAATTAATTAATAGAAATGCAATAGCTTTCCTGTCCACGAAACAGAGATTGGTTTATGTTTCTGAGCTCTGAATGTTTGTGAGTGTTCACTGATAGGACATATCAGAACTGCAGTGTTTGAGGAAGGGAAGGCAGTTTTGCAGAACTTGCTGAAAGGTTACATAAGACACAATTGTGATTACACTGTTTGAATTATGTTGTGTACAAAATGTATTTACAATGACTTCCAGAAAGGTGAACTTCCATAACAATTGTCTATATATGCCACATGAAAAACAAAGGAGTTAGTGACCCGTTCGTGCATGCTGGCTTGGGAAATGGTAGAAGTGTCTATTTCTAGTAAATGGTAGCTGGCTGTACCTGAGCCCAATGTTTTCCATTGCTGCGCAGTGTGAGACTCCTGGTGAACAATTCCATGGGTGTGGGGGGGTTCAAATCTCTGAAAAGGCTTAGCCAGATCTTTTAGCATCCTGTTTAAGAAGAGCAGAGACAGATGTCAGTATGTAATGCGTCTACACAGGACAACACATAAATGTCTCAAGGGCACTAGTTTTTCTCCCTCAGGATGAAATGTTAGAGCAAAGGACAGCCTTCCAGGTAGGTTGGCAAAGGAGTGGCAATTAAATGCAGAAGGCAAAAACTACTCTTGGGTAGACAAGACATTATTAGAACAAGGGAGCAGCACTGGGCACACTACAACAGGAGCCAACTGCAATAGGAGCCAAGAAAACTTGTATGGTGGGAGTATTTGAGCTGTGAGATGCCAACGCCACTTGAGTGAGAGCAACCGTGTCCTGACAATTTCCTGTATGTTCACCCTCGTAATATACACATTGATTTTGGGGTGCAGGCTGACTGGCCTTAACAGAATTGAAATTTCTGCCTTCCAGCCTCCAGCCCTGTCTCACAACTGCTGTCTGAGGCTGCCAGCAAGGATTTAGTTTAATGGTGAAATCCTTGCAGGTGTGACAGTCTGAATAATGTGCTGAACTGTGCTTGTCCGTGTGGCAGCTCAGGTGCAGCACCAGTGCTACCTCATGGTGGAAGTGGAAGAATTAAGTGTTGTAGCCCTTGTATACTTGAAGATGGTCCTGCCAGGAGAGGTGGAGCTAGTGCCCTGGAGAGAAAGAGGAGAGAATGCTGCAGATGAGGTGGGAAAATCAACAGCTAAAATATGAAATGCTGTTGCCAGATTTAGACAACTAGAATAAATTACAGAAGGTGACAAAGAACTTGTGACTACTTTGGGTTTGTGATCACTTTGCATTTTACTTGGGCTTTTGAAATATGATGTCTCCAGGTTACTGAGATTCCCTGATTATTTGACCAACAGTTAAGTGAGATCACATAAGAAGAGTTGTGTATCACTGCTTAGTTTTGCTGTCTGTGACAGAACAGACTCTTTGTCTTGATTGCTGACTTCTTGCCCACTCTCCTGATTTATCCTATTGGCAGGAGTGCATGGCGCCAGTAGGTTGGCTCAAGACAGCTTTCTAACAAAAATCTTTGGCTAAAAGGAGAGTCACATGGTGTCTGCAATCCATGTTCCTATTGTCTGGTTTGTGCTAGAGCTACTGATGTCAGGAGTGTCACAGTCCCAGTGGCACCAATGATACCAGTGGTAGGTGAGAGGTGACATCCTTAGGAGAAAAGTGTTTTATGGAGTAGCAAGGCAAGCTGGGAGCGGAGGGTGACAGTAAGGCGTGCATGACAGTGGCTTCACTAGCAAGTACCATAGCACCCAAACAAGACTAGCAAAGCAGTTCTGGTGGTGGCTAGAAGTTCAGCCAAGAGTACAGATCACCAGTAACCATCCCAGTGAACACAATGACAAGGAGATCTGAGGTCAAGCCAGAAAAGCCAAGTCAGTGAGGCAGGGTCAGAATCAGGTTCAGTGACAATAACCAGGACCAACCAGCCACCAGTCCGGTCATCATTAGACAAGCCCACAGTGATGGGAAGGATCCAAGATCATCTCAGTTTTGTCAGGGTCTGGATCAGTGTGTGTGGCCAGGCGCAGTCATACCTGTAACATAGCTGAGGCAAGGACTAGGGGATGGTGTTTCAATGTAGGCACGGCTCTTGAGCAAAGTAGGTGGCCCTCAATTCTTATAGCTCTTTTTCACACAGCACTCTAAACCAAGGTCACTCAGCTGCACAGAGCTGGCTTTCAGCCAGCACCTTAATGCTGACTAAGCCCCCAAGAAAAGGTCTAATTAAGAACTTCACCCCAGCTGAGGGACATACATATGTGACTGACTCAGTTTATGTGGCTTACTATTTGTGTGCCAGAGTTTATTTTAAAGACATGTAAGCCATCATAATGTATGACCAGCTGGAGGCATGGCCAGACATACTCTCTGTACATTATTTAATGTTGTAAAGAATTCAGAATTGAGGGAATCATATGGATCCTTGATTCATACGGGTGTATTTTCCCCCTCTTTTGACACAATGCTCCTGTTATCTTGGCATATAAAATTCTTTGGATTTTCTTTTTCCTTTCTGCTGGGCCTTAAGACATGACTGTCTTTGAATACAGAAGAGGATCCCAAGCTCATCCAAACCTGGAAAATGAGCCATGCTAAGGCATTCAACAAATATTGCAAAATGCCTGGGTTTTTAGTGACCTACCAGGACTGACAGGCCTTCAGAGTGTGTGCCTCCAAGCACAGTGCCATGGTCCTCTCTCTGGAACACTTAATGCTACAAATGCTGTCAGCACTGACGTGTAGTCACACTGCTGAAAATAAATTGCCTATGATAAATTACAGCCACAGCCCCCTCAATTCTGGCTACAGTTGCTACAGTGGAATGCTTGCTTGGGGGTTGACTTGACTCTGCAGGCAGAAGGAACTCCTTCACTCCCTTTGCATAGGTAGGGCACCCAGTCTTGTGTCTTGGGAGAAAAAATAAGACTTAGAAGGGAAATCTCATGTCAGGTCTTCTCTGGGACGGTGCTCAGATGAATGTATGTACTTCCAGGTGTACATGCAAGACATATCTGATCAGTTCTCACAGAACTCCTCTTATTTCTGAGATAGGGATTGCAAGTGACATGAATTTTTTAGTGGGCAGCAGTAGCCAAGAGGTGCAGCTTTTTTCCCTTTGAATGCTGGAACACATATTGGTGGGCTAAGCAGTTCCTGATATAATATTTCAGGAGTATTACACTGTAGCAAAAAATACACACCACCTGTGTTGGAGGTCCTTTCAGATTTCTTACATTACTTACCTCTTGTCTTCTTGCTGATATTTTGGAAGCCTGAGCAGTTGTAGTCCAAGCACATCCAGAAACCCCCAGTCCAGAATAAAATAAATGTGATGACAGGCTCACTACTAGAGTTACTATTATTAGTTCCTGAGGGAGTTTTGGTCTTAGCTGATGGATTAACTTCAGACACTGAGGGAAGCTCATGATGTCTATAGGTGGCTGAAGTCCAAAGCTGTAAGGTGTAGGCACACAGTTTGTGGTAACTGGGAGAGGGGCTGTGGCCAAGCCTCATCCCTAATGGGCTGCAGCTGTGAAAAGCAGGTGACCAGCATTGAAGGTAATGGGACAGGGAGTGCCCAGGTGCACTGACCAATCACAAAAAGGTAGAGAGGACACACAGGTGCAATGCATGAACATGAAGGGTATAAAAGATTGGGCTAAAGAACAAGAAGGATGGCTGCTTGAAGCATTCTGAAGTGGTGTGGTGTTACTCTGTATGGGCTGATGCTTGAAGCCTTCTGAAATTGTATGGTGATTGCACCTATCTCAACTGCAGCGTATGCTGTGACAGTAAGGTGGTGCAAAACCAGCTCATACTTTTTTCCCTAATTTTGGCAGCCTTGTGTGTATGGACACAAAGAGGATGTTTTGAAGGGAAAAGAAAACAGTCAGGAATGAAGTTCAATTATTTATGGTGAACAGATGGATTTAGAAAGTCTGCCTGCTGAGACAGAGGCATGACTCTGCAAATCAGGTGAGTGCTTAGTGGTCACAGATAAATCCTCTCCACAGCCTTGGTACTGTTCATACTCTATGGTGCTAGAGGCATATATTGCATTCAAATTTACAGTTCTTTTTAAATTACCAGCTTCTGCAGTAGAGTATATGTAGAATTTATGAAACACTTTGTATTTATACAGCTGAGCACATCCTCAGTGGCACACTACCCTTTCTTTCCTGGCAGGGGGTTTCAGCTGCCTTCATAATCCTGATACTTTGTCTCTTTTTATCTAGGTTATACTGATACTTACCTCCATTTTCTGAGGCAGATTCTTCACTCCATTTATATGATTTATTCATGCCAAGCTTTCTTGGACCTCAGTAAGAATTTTTCCTAGTAAGTCATGAAGAAACAATGCATACTTAGGCTCTCTGGTACATATGCCATTATTAATTTCATGTCTAAATTTGGTTGCCTGAACTTTGACTGTCACTGCCAATAGCAACTGACCACAAACATTATCCTTAACAGTAACAGCATTACAGAGCCACTGTGATCCCATGGAAAAAGAAAGATAAGACTCTGACAAACATAAAGCCCTTGCAAGCATTTTGCAATAGCTAATAAGATTTTGTTGGAGTAAGGATTGACACATTTTTTTAAAACAAAAAACATACACTTCTCTGTTTGTCTCTAGCTTATTGTTTCTTGTGGGGCAAGCTGTAGCAAACAAATGACTTTGAATAATGAATGTAATTGCTATTGTAAAACTGTTGTAAGATCATGTATTTCATGACTCTTAAGGCCTTGTGTGTTGTCAGTTTGTGTCTTGCTTCACTTGGTTCTCTCTTTTGCAAAATTTTGTGTTTCCTAATATCAGCCACTAAGTTCATGCTAAGAATTACCCAGGAAAACAAGCTACCTTCTGCTATTCTGGAATGAAATATATATGTAGTTTTAGACACAGGCTTAGGTTTAATAAAATTAAAAATTACTTTCATCCTTCCAAATTATTTTCAATATACCAGGGTTGTGTAGAACTAGGGGACTGTGACAGAGCCATTCTGCAGCATGCAGTACAATAATCAGGAGTATACATCTTGTTTATTTTAGCGCACATTACTATTGCATTAGAATGCTGTTGACCCAACTGGTTAGCTAATATCAGTGTAGGAGAATCTGATATTTCTCTGTTTCTGCCACATTATTTTTTGCCAATGTGCAGAGAGGGTCATTCCATTGAAAATTGGGAAGGATTAAATAGTAGGAGAAAAATGCTCCAGTCTCATTTCCACCAATGCTCCTGCCAAAATCCTTCTGTGCTTACATTCCCATGTCCTCTTCTATCTGTTTGCCAGGCCCCTGGCTGTGCTTTCCCACCCTGTTGGCAATACACAGCTGCGATCGATATTCGGTGTTTGTATTTGTTGGGACACTTTTAACTGCATGGTTCAAGCACTTCAGGCTTGTATGTGGAGCTAGTCCACAGACAATGAGTTTCCATTGCTGCAACAACCATAAACTGGAAAGACACTAACTTGCCATCAGTTGTACACCTTACCGCACACGCTGTCTGTGCCAGTGACAACTGGGAGCATGCTGATAGCATTTCTGTTCCTTCCAAACAGCACCTTGCCATGCGTTTGCCCATCACTTAGGAGAGCTGGCCTCTCTTGCCTTGGGCAGCAAGCATTTTGCTCAGTTTGCTGAGTGTAGGTTAGTTGCTCAGCTATAGTTGTTTTTTTGTTTTGGTCTTGAGCAATTTGGTCCCAGGAAACAGATTTTTATGTCTTTCCCCTTGATGCAGATGGAGAAAGACAAGGCAGCAACACCTTCCAATAATTCCTTTTCAAAACACATGTGATTTTTACAAGAAGTCCCTTTTACGCCAGCATAAAGGATTAGTCCTATTTGTGTTGAGTAACAAAAAATCCAAATAAAACAGCATAGCAGAACAGACGAGACAGGAACTTTTTGTATCTGCCCGTCCAAATGTTTGCTCTTTCAGGTATGTCCATCACATAACCTCTTAAATGAACACATTCAGCTGCATTTTAATTCTAGGCAAGTATCTTATTGCCCCCATCTACATATGGAAAGCTATTGCCAAAGATCAGCCTTCTATTTATCAGAAAAAATTATTTGTGCCTAGCACATATGAGTTTGTCTTGCTGCTAAACCTCACCTTGACCTCTTCTGTGATTGTGATGTTTACACTTCTGTAAACAGCTGTTTTTTTTCTGACCCTCTGTTTTTTTTAGGGTGCCATGCACATTCCCTGGAGCAATATGCTCCCTTTGTAGTTAGAGTATTTAAATAAATCATCTAACTTAGAAGCCAAGTCAGAACTTAGGTAGGCTGAATGACTGGAGGTGCCCATCTCCTTCCACTGACTACAGGAGACCCTGGTGACCATGCTCCTATTTTATGTGTCTTTGTGAAGTACCTGAAGTTTGGCAGCATGAATCTGGGCTTCAGTGCTGTTGTTTGTTGTCTCCTGACCAGTCTTGAAGTCTTTCTCTGCACTGGTTCCCATGGCAATTCTTCTTTCTTGAACACAGATGACCAGTATTCCAAATGAATTGTCTTAAGTGTCATTGATAGCTTTCCCACCTCTCTGTCAATTGGAAATACCCTGTCTGAAAGAGTTTGCTGTTATGTTTATTTTAAACGGGCCTGAAATTTGTATTATATTTCCTTCCTTCCTCCCCATGATGTAGCGTTTGTTACCACCCTAGCTGATACATGAAATTTTTTTAAATCCTGAAATCCCTGATCTTCCACCATGGCCTATTAATTCTTACTTTATTTTTGTCATCCTGGACTTCATAGTCAATTCTTCCTAGGCAATATTTAAAACCTCCTTTGTAAAGGCACCACCTTCCAATTTACATGGCAATTTTAAGTTCCATTAACAACCCCTTGTTTCTGGTGTCCTGGTAATTAGTGGCAGCATTAGGCTTCTTCCTCTGAAGAGCAAGAAATTCCTGTCAGAAGTCCACATTTTTGTGTTGCATAGTCACCCACTTGTTGCTCATACATTTGCCAGGCTGCCCAAATAATGAGTATTGAAAGGTGTTGTTTCTTAATCATATTTTTGTCCTTGAAATGGAGGGAAATGTAACAATAAGGCTGTTACTATCTGCCATGTAATTGCAGTTCTTTCTCCATTCCATCATTGGCAGCTGTTGCTTATTTGAAAGATTATTATTTAATTGCTGCTTATATGAAAGGTGATTTCTCACTGAAGCTGTGGGCACCTGCTAAAGCTCATGTTCTGCAGTCTGAATGATATGCAGACTTCAGGCTTCTCTTTACACTAAAAATTGAAAATATGAAGAGTGGTTCATTGTTGGAGGGAAAAGATTGTTTCAGCTGCTGGCTTACAGAGAGCTGATTAAGCAAGACAGGGAGAGAATTGGCAAGGGTCATTTCCAAGGAAGGGAGAGCTGGTCTTTCTGTGGTATCAAAAGGACGATAGCTACATGGCTTTTGTTCTATCAGAGTCAAAGTGTGGAAGTACCAGGCTGTATGCCTTATGGTTACCTCAAGATCAAAATCCTCGTACATCACAGATACTTCTACATTCCTGCCTTTCTCTTCCCCACAGGATGACTGTGTGACTCCCTTCTCATCTCTCTATTCACTGTCTCCAAGCTCTCCCTCACTCCAGGCCTTGTATCCCACCTTCATCTGGGTACACCTTTCCTTCCTCAAGTGGTTCAGTGTCCCTTGTATCCTCTTCCCTCAGAATGGCCACCATGAGTCTCCTCTCTTTCATCCTGCTCCTCCTCTCTTTCATGGACTTACTTGAACACTTGAGACTTAAACTGAGAAGACAGATATTCTCAATGATTTCATCAACTTATTTTCTCAGAGGTGGGCTGTTCCAACTGCTGTTGGAAGTGCAGGACATGCTAACTAGAGGCTCCAACTACTGCTTTCTGGTTGACTAGTCTCAGAACCAGGCAATTCCTGCCCAAGGATGTTTGTAATATTCTTTCAATACTCTGTAACTGATTGAATGCCATGTTGTACAGTTACCCTATTACAGGCAAACATAAATAAGCAGACCATGGCTGCGAAGGGTTTTTGTGGGCCCTGGCTTCATCTCCCAAAGGTGAGGACTCAAAAGCTGCATTGCCATTTCAAGCACTGATGTATAAAATTAAAAGAACCAAATTGCCAGTGCTAAGCAGTCACCATTTGCTCAAAGAGAAACTATGCAGGAGGGCTTTTGCACCAAGGGGGGGAAAGTATGTATCCAGCAGGAGCTGGAGAGCTCTTTCCAACAAAAAAAAAGAATGGTCTCAGATGCAAATAGAGAAAAGAGAGTGTGGACAGAGGAGAAATAGGATGCAACCCATAGAAAAAACTGCTGTGCAATCTATGGAGTGCAGGGGATGTACAGTGCAAGAATGTTTAGATTTTCCAGTTACTGTCAATTCTGGCCAAAAATAATGACTCATTCAAATATGCTTGAGAGCTGCATTTTAAAGTTAAGAATCTGGACAGACAGGTACTGACATGGAAATGTACACAATAGTTTGTTTAAACAGTGTCTTTCACAACCAGCTACTCAGTGACACGTGACAAGCCACAATACTCTGCCACGTCAGTTGCCTATGCCACGTGTCCCAGCTTTGTCACCTTGGTCTGGGTCTGTGCTTGGCACGCCCACTGCACTGATGTGCCTATCTGCCACACAAATCTCCTCTACTCTCAAGCATGTTTCAGACCTGAGGATGCAGAAGTACAAACTCTTAGTCTTGTTGGGCACATGCTGTCCCCATTTTTTCAAGGTTTTTCTATGGCACATGAGCAATTTTTTAGGTTGCTTAAGAAAAGCGAAATTTTATCATGAAAAGTGTTGTGTAAATATCCATCTCCAAGAGAAACTTTTGGAAACTACACACGTTTGCTGTCAGAAATACCAAATGCCATTTGAGGTCTGGGGGTAAAAAACATGCTGTCTCCTTGATCATTTGTAGCAAAACAACCTTAAGACAGAAGGAGGAAACTCTGTTTAAAAAAAAAAAAAAAAAAAGAGAGAAGAAAATATGTCCCTGCATCAGTTAGTTTCATATTGAGTATTTGTACATGTGTACTCCAGGTGGGTGAGATCTTCTGCCTCCAGCAGCTTTCTTCCTCATATAAGAGAGAAAAACACTGAACATAGTGCCTGCTGGACGCTCATCACGCACTGAGGGACATGGATGTGGCATCTCTCAAACAGGCAATATGCCTGCAGACTCAGAGATTCCCCTGTGGCCTCCATACCACCACCTCTAATGGCTGTCCCTGCAGGCAGCAGCATGGAGGGATTGCACCCTCATCCCTGAGGGGGTTCAAAGCGTCCTGTGATGAGAGTGTCATGAATAGTGTAGCAGAGACACAGTGGAAATATCCAGAGATGAGTGCCTTGTGAGCTGCCTGGTTGAGATGGTAATCACAGTGCATAGTGCCAGCAGCGTTCCTCTGCCTTGAGGTCAGCACCCTAAACCAGTCAGACTGATGCCAACACCTCACCACACCTGCCAGTAATGCCTTTAAAACCCAAATCCTCATCTCCAAAAGATCAGTACTAAAGCCCTGTTCAGACCTTGACTGCCTTTTTGGCAGCCCTACTCTCAGTACTCTCAGCCATCAGGCACCTCCGTGGGGATGGGGACTGCCTAAGGCCAGGTTGGGACACCAGCCTGCATCTGTGGTGGGGTCAGGATCAGACCTGGTAAGGGGTGTCCTTACATCTAGCAGCTCCACTCCACTAGTCTCCCTGCTATTTCTAGGACAAAGATAGTGGGGTCAGGACTGAAAACAGTATGAACAAGGCTATAATGGAAAAGATAAGATATTGCAAGATAGAATACAGTACCATGCAGTATTGTATTGTGTAAGATATTACTGCTGTGGTTATGAAAGTTGATCAAGAGACAAGGCAGGACAATGTTATGCTATCAGGTTGTTTTCCATTTGTGTCACTGTTGTTGGGTTTTTGGTGTGTTTTTTGTGGTTGGTGGTAGTTGTTTTGTTGTTGTTGTTAGATTTCACTACCGAATTTTGAGAAAGCTCCCTTTTGCCTGGTGGTGCTGGTGGGAGCCAATCACTATTCCAGCCTGTATAATAAATCTGCTTCTAAATACAGGCATTTCAGAGGACATCTCATTTTTAAAGGAGGCTCACAGAAATGCTCTGTGTTGCTACTATTAAAGGCAGCCAGCACCCACACTGAAGCAGGGAGAGGGGTGGAGCTCACAAGCCTCTGAGTGCCCTTTCCTTCTCCTGCAGGGCAAAGCTGATGGAGCAAAAAAGCCAGAGCAGGCCCCTCATGGATGCTGCTGTCCAGGACCCCCATGCTTCTCTGTGATACCACACCTCTCCTGGCCTTTTTGGTTAGCATTGAGAAAATCTGCTCAGAGGGCAGTTAGGCACTGTTTTCCTGTATCACAGAATTTTTCTATTTATAATTGTACCTAGAATTATTAAAATATCTTTAAATCTCTCTATTTATATGTTATATAATTAGGGCTGGAGGAATGAGGCATACCCTATAGACCAACAACATACCAGTAATGCTATATGTACCTTCCCTTCCATTTTTTATTTAAAAGCATCTAAGACTAGTAGGATAACATGCTGAAAATATAAATCATGTTGCATTTTGATGCAATTAAGGAGCTAGAAATGAGGAAGAGAAACATATTAGAATATTATAGACCCACGTACGATGAATACTCACTGTAGCTTGTAGTAAAATTTTTAACACAAGTAGTAATAGGACATAATTGCAATTGAGGTATTTAAGAAAGGGTGTTTCTCATACAAACTAACCATAGGAACAATTAGAGGTGCAAAAGTCCATGTTCCTCATGTGCTCTTAGTCACAAAGTGTATTCAACTATGAACAAACCCAGAGGTTGTGATCTTCTGTTCTGAAAATCAACTAACCTCATAATAACAGTTTTTTATATAACTAAAGGAAGCCTCTTTTGATTTACATTTCTTTTAGACAGTTTTGCTTTATCAGAATAATCACTGACCTGGGTTGCACAGGGGACATCTCTGAGCAGTATAAGAGAGATTTTCTTGCAATAAAGCTCCCTTCGCCCTGAGGGTTGTGGATCTTTAATTTACAGAAGGCAAAATTGTTTGGAAGTCTCTACCATGACTTAAGTGGCTTGTAGTTACAAAATCCATGTATTCCTCTTGGCAATATTATCCTTTTTTAACTCAAGCAAGCCCCATAAAACCTTAGAATATCATTTGTTTCCAGTAGTCACAACTAATTTCTCACTAATGGAAAGAGTGTGATGCAGGACAGATTGATTTCCATAAACATGATTTATTGTGTTATCTATCTCATTAAAACAGCAATTAGCCAAAGCTTGAAGTGTTACAGACTTTTCTGTGAGGATACATTGAGGATGAAAGCACATGTTTGTTCAGGACGGGAGTTCCTGTTCATTCACAAAGGCAGCAAGGTGACTTACAGCCCCAGATTTGACAGGAAACATGACAAGGAGCTGTGTCTTTTCTCACCACTCCAACCCCTTTTCAGGAGAGCACATAACTAGCAACCTTTGCCTCCTAACCCTTTGTGGGGACACATGTCCACGGTTGTCCTAGCTGTGTGGAAAGGCATGGACCAGGGCAAAACTGGGACTTTGCCACAGCCCCCAGCTCCACTACTCCTTCTGCTCAGTGGCACACCAACATTACCCCCTGGTGGGAAAGTGAATTTTCCCCATATGTTCTTAATTTTGGGCAATAAATAAATAATATGCTTGGAACAAAAGCTTGTAACTGAGGCTGAGACAGTTTTGCATTTATCATGCATGATAAATCCTGGCTGTAACACAGGCCAGTAAATTTAGCAGCTATATTGCCCTGAAGACTGGTCTGTATTTAGTAGGGTAAATAAGATTCTTTTTTTTCCTCAGTGGTTGCTGACAAAGTTTGTAACAGGTCTAATAATGCTTGTGTCCTGTGGGAAATATGTATGGTAATTTGCCTGTGTAAACACTCATTTCTCCTAAGTAGATGTTCTGTCTGGCTCTGCACATCCCTTCACCTGTTTTATAAAAACAGTTAAATAAGCAGCTTGCTCCCTATGCCTCTTCTCACCAAACCAGAGACATGGGTCAAAGTCCAGCAGCCCCAAACCCCATCTCTGATCTTTATGATATTTTTGCAGACTCTCCCCAGCCCTCCTCTGCTCTAGACTCAAATGCTTTCTCTTCTGTGCCATGAAGATCGAATGAATTAAAGCTACTTCAGACCTTTTTGGTCATGGTAGCCTGGGAAAGTCACGCCTTCCTACAGTTTTATCTATTGACGTCTATCTGTGTGGCCTTTGCAACTTACGTGGTGAAAAAATGACCTTCAGATCCTGAGAAGGGATCCCTTAGTTCCTTTCACATTTCATAGCTCTTTTTTCCATATCTTTCAGTGCCTACTACTGTGAAGACTGCTTTGCTTGGTTTTTCAAAACAATTTTTAAACGTTGGTTGATAATCATATTGTTTGATAATCTTGTGTCGCTCAGCACGAGAGATCATTTCTGAATGGAGGGCACGAAGTGGTTTCCATTGCTGCCATCTCCTGGCACAGTTAGTGAACTCCACACGGCAATAACAAAGGCACATTAGCAGGGAAGAGAAATTAAACAGATTAAAATAGCATACAAATTTTCCTGAAGGCAGCTGGTAGATGCCAGGAAAGCATCTTAAAAGATAATACACACCAGAAGGACCACTGCCAGATGGAAATTTCAATGCTTCCTGGAACTGCCTTTCTTGTTGTTGTAGTACTGATGTAACATCCATGATGATATTAAGAAAACATATGGAAAAAAAATCTATTTCTCTGTATTTTGGTAAGCATTTGACATAATGACTCTGCAATCAATTTTATAGTTTTGCTGAAGTAATTTCTCTGCTGTTTGAAGAGCTCTTTCAGAGTAGGAAAAAAGAGAACATTTTGGGGTTTAAGCAGGTAAATGCTTAATGCTTTAACAATGGAAATTACACAAGAAACTTCAAGGAGAGGTGCAAGGTTAGGAATGTCTTTAATTAATACTTCTGGAACAGATCAGCTGACAGTGTTCATATAATTGCTGTTGTTTTGTAACTGTGGTAAATGAAAGAAAAATTAATACATCTCCTGGAGTTCAGTAAAGGCAAAATAAGAAATTCAGTGAGCAATAAATAAATAAATATCTTTAGGTGTTTTTGCTGCATACTCAACATATTTCACTGCAAAAAATAGGCTGTGCTGTGCTTTGCAAAGAGAGCAACTCCATGAGGTGCACAGCTGAATCTAGTGGGAATCCGTCATACCCGTAGAAAATACATTGAATTTCTGCCCTCCTTTTGTGAACAAAAGCAGAGTATTCTGTCTGTATTCCCTTCATTCATGCCGTATTTCAGATTTTTTAGAGTTTTTTCATTGCTTTGGCTTGCTTGTGAGTTCAAATAAATTTTTAATGATTTAAGGATGCAAAAAACCACTCAATGTTTCCCGACATCACACCTATATACTTCAACTGCAAGGTTCACTAATCCTCAGAAATTCATTATGGGAGAGATGGAGCACTTGATAGTTTTTTGATCTCTTCCACAATCGTTACTCCATTCATCAGCCAGCCAGCTGGCTGCATCAGCTCCCGTTGGAGTCCCTTTCCCTGACTAAGCAGTGCTGCCATAAAACTGCATTGTATCCCTGTTCTCTGCCCTTCCTCCACAGATGTTACTGTTTCAATGGGCATACACAGTCCCTCAGCAAAGCTAAAATACTGCTCTGCCAAGTTCCTCTTGGCCAAGATACTTCCTTTTTTTTNAAGAGCTTCTGCAAACCATGTACCTTTCCCACTCCAAGGATAGAATATCTTTGGTTTACCCTGACTGGCAGCCTGCCAATATGGCATCCAGCTTTCTGGAGTTAAGAATGGTTTCCATATGATCAGACAAAATTATTTTGGGATAAAAAAAGTTTTGGCAGTGCATAGCACTCTTTGGAGCATAGTCATTTATGCTCAACAAATATTTTCATCTATAAATGAAGGTAAACCTCAGAAATGTAAAACTTAACCTTTTAGCTGAGCTATTTTCTTTGCATTGTGGAGTAAAGTAAAATTCCTTGATAAAATGTTCTCTAGGAACCCCTACCCCAGGCAATGAACGAAGTAATTGTTACCTGAAAATCTCTATTTTTAATCCCACTATCAACTGCCATGTGAAATACAACTGGCTCTCATTAAACTGCTCAAGAATAACCATGATCAGAATTTGACTTACTTTGTATATGATGTCACTGCTATTCAGAATAAGATAACCAAGGATGCACTTCTCTTTGCTCTACTCATGGCCTTCCTAGTTCATGTGTCACAATAAGAAGGTGTGGGCAAGAAAAAGAATTAGCACACATTAGAGACAATTATGACCTAATGAAGAATTCGTGGGGAGGCCCAGGATGAGCAAGGACTGCACAGGAAGTGCATTGTGACAGCCATGGTGGTGGGCGGGTATCTGGTGTGATTCAAGGCTGCTTACAGCAGTGAACATCGGATTTATTGCTTTCTCAAAGAACAGGTGAGAATGAAGGTGCACAGAAAATATAAGATATTTATTGTTTATTTGTTTTATCATAACCACTATAAACGGCAGACATACCTGTGGGAAAACTCCCCCTATCTTTGTCAGAGGCAGATGCCTGCGAGTATTTGCAGGTGGACCACAGCACTGAACAAAGCATTTCAGTGAGCTCTCTGTGTGCATGTGGAACAGAAGGAATGCTGGAAGCACACATATTCAAGTGTAGTGGCTCTGCAAGTGAGGGTCAGAGCACATTCCAAAATGTTTCCGCTGCACTTACACTGCTCAGTAATTTAGCATTGACCCCTGGATGGAAATGGGAGATAGGCTCCGTAAGCAATAGGCTCATCCTTCCCTGAAGGTATTTCGTACTTGGGGCAAATGTTTTGCTGTTGACTCTGTTATACCTCTCCCCCATCTAAAGAAGGGACAGGGTTGCCATGTTTTCCAACCCAGCAGTTTTCCCAGGCACGCAGTTGCATCAACACACAAGAGTTAATTCCAAGTGTTTGTTCTATGCACAAAGCTGAGTTCCTGCAGATCATTTCAAATGATCCTCCCACACATCCTGGTCGCCTGCTCACCATCTCTGCACTCGCTGTCATGTAACACTGGCCAGATTTCTGCTGTATCTCGTAGTCTTTCCCTCATTTCTGTAC
Organism: Ploceus nigricollis; assembly: GCA_013399945.1. Classification (NCBI taxonomy): domain Eukaryota; kingdom Metazoa; phylum Chordata; class Aves; order Passeriformes; family Ploceidae; genus Ploceus; species Ploceus nigricollis. Next base: position 117,275 of record VXBC01002945.1, read on the forward strand.
ATCATGTTTTCACTAATTCCTCACTGGTGGTGGTGCTTTATCTTCCTCTCATGCCTCTATATTTTTGGCAGCCCAAGAGGCAACATATGCTCTGTGGGGTTCAGAGCTCCACGGGTGCTGCCCTTTGTGCCAGCAAGCACATGCTGTTCACGCAGCGGAGCCATGCCTCCTGCAGTGGAGGATGGCTGAGCTACCCTTTCCTCTCCTCCTCCAGGGCACTTCCTCAGCCCTCTCTACCAGTCACCTTCATTTTTTGATCCTTGTAGGAACTAAATATCTTTGATACTCCTACTTCTTTGGCAGATTTGGTAAAAATAGCAGGATGCCTTCAGGAGTCTTTGCACAGTGGGAAGGCAGATAGGAGGAGAGGCAGTCACTGCAATTATACTACTCCAATTCCTTAGAAAATAGAGGTAAAAATTATCTAGTTTGAAAAATGGATCATAAGGAACTGGACTCAGTACTCTCTCCTTTTGTCTGCCTACCAGACTTCTTGTCTCTCATCCTGACTTTGTATCACAAGATCCACAAGGCAAGAAACATATTTTTGCTCTCTGTTTTCTCTATTACAGTAAAAAATAAAAGTAGTAGGAGATAGAAATACACAGGACTTGGATTTTTTTTCTATAGGGCAATTGCTTCTTACAACACTGTTTTAAAAGCCTCAGCACATGGAGCCAATTAACTCCAAACTGCAATATGGTGAAGATGCTGCAGTATGCTCCTTGATCTCCTCCCCAGCTGCTCTTTTCGTCCCCCTATACCTTTTTGGTTTGGTTTGGTTTTGGTTGGGTTTTTTTTGCTGCAGTGACCTTCTGTCACTCAGCATGCCAGGTCTCCATTCCAAATCTGTTGTCATGGAGATTTGGGCCAGCACTCCTGGGGGCCAGTGTGCCTCTCTCAGCCATCCCAGTGGCAAATCCTGAGCAAACCTGGAGCATGGTCCCTAGCAATGTCTGCCTGCAACATGAAGCCTGCTGGCACCACCAGGGAAGCACCTGGTGAGTGTAATGCAGGGGGACAAACCCTGAATTGTTAAAAAACCAGGGTTTTTCCAGATTTCCCTGCAAATCTGCAAGCGAATCACAGGAGGTCACCCTCTGGCTGGCTGCACTACTGCAGCATTGTTATAGTGAAATAATAAAGCTGTGTTCATAACAATAACATCTCTAGAGGGGTCTGAAGAAGATGAAGTGGCTGAAACTTTGCCTTGATATTCTCATTGACAAGGGACTGGGAATGAGTGACACCATAGAATAATGAGTCAGCTTAGAGTTAAATTTTCTTTCTTTTCAGTTTGAACAGTAGGATAAGCGATTGATATTCTTACATGTTACGAGGGGGATAGAAAGACAGGGATTAGCTCACACAGGAAGAAAAGACAGTCTTAAATATCGCATCAAGATGAATATGTGAAGAACACTGAAAACAGATAAGAGTAAGCCTGTTCTCAGTGTTTTGAAATGTGGCAATATTTATGACTGCTCTTCAGCAAATTTGCCTGTCTCAGGTAGCTTGTCAAATGAAAATTAAAATTTCTATTTTTCAATAAGTAGTGGGCTAGAGCTATGATGCTGGATCACCATTTCCACTCTTCTGTTCCTGTGTTGAAGGCCTTGCCTGCTCCTTGCATGTTAAACCATTCCTCAAATCCACAGAACTCATTATGTTCTGCCTGTAATCCAGCCCCGAGGCAACAGAGGATATTGCTGTTTGCACCTGCTAAAGCAGAAGTGAACTGGAGCTGGGGAGTTTCCCAGAAGCTTTGTTTCTGTTTTTGTGCACTTCGGATACCTGCTGTTACCCTTAGTTTGAACCCACTAATTGTGATGTTTGGTGAGAGGGCAGATACAGATATCACACAAGAAAGGCCAAGGGCTCAGCCATCAGGTGGCAAGGTATTATCGGTGTTGGCCCTTGTACAGTTACCCATCAAGACTCTCTGAATCCCAAAACTGCCCCAGGGGTAGCTGGAAGCCCCCAAGCAAAGTCCCATCTCCTGCGTGGGAGCCCAGCAGAGTGGCAACCGTCTGCCTCAAGCTAGCTCATAGTATGGGAAGATGTAAAGTCCTGTCTGGCTATTAATTAGAGAGGGTGGGAGGAGCTGATGTGCTCTTTGTTCAGTGTGGGCAAGGGGAACGTCTCACGGGACTTTATAGGTGTGCTGACCCTTCCCAGCACTGGCTGGCAGGTGGGTGCCATGGCAGGCAGTGCCCCGGTGAGCACGGCCTGGCAGCAGAGTCACATGGCTGAGGGCTGCGAAAGCATGGGAGACAACACAGGGAAATCCTGCTGGCTGCTCTGGGCTGGGCCTGGCAACGATAGCTGCTTTTGCTTTCTGCCTCCAGCTGCAAGGCCAGCTGGTGCTTGCTGGGTGCAGGCAGGAGGAGAAGGTTCCTGCTGTAGCTCCTGGGTATTGACTGGGCGGAAGACTCCATGGTTCTGTCAATTTGCAAGTCTAATGATCCAAGGACCTTGCCCTTGGAGACCTGAAGAGGTGTAGGCTTGCATCAGGCTGGTGTGGGAGCTCAGCAGCCCCTGGGGCTGCCCAGAGACACTGGTGTGCTGTGGCCACCCTGCTGCCTGCTCTCCCGCAGCAGCTGCTCTCCCCCATTCCGCCTGCCTGTCAGTCTCCACTGGCAGCACGCCACCTGCCCTGTAGTGTCCAGCAGCTTTCAGCCAGTTCTGTTAGGGCAGGTGGGCTCCTGAGAGGCTTTATTTCTATGGCTGCAGCCTGACTTGCTTCCCTGTGTGGCCGTCGTGCACATGTGAACCTCACCACAGCTCTCTCTACCTGACACTGAACTTGCGTTCCCCCTGTGTAAGGTGGGGTGGTTCTGACGGCTGCTCTAACACTGCGGCCTCCTCGCTGCGCTGCCTTTCTTCGTGTACTGCTTGCAGTGCTCCTAAGCGAGCTGCTCTCAGTGAGTGCATGAAGCCGGAGCTGGGGTGGGTGTTTGGCTCTCACCTCCCTCCTTGCCTCTTGCCTGGCACGGTGGCAGCTCTCTCTTTCACTGTGACAAATGGCTGCTGGGATGAAGCTGTCTCCTGCTGGGGGCTACACACAAGTGCAAGAGAAAATGAGAGCAAGAAAATGCTGAGGTTTCTCATAGAAATTAGTAAATGAACATGCAGCCTTTGAGGCATGGCTCCTGCCTGTATGCATGTGTTGAGCTCTGTCAGCCTTTGGAGAACAGCAGATCACAGCTGCTGACACAAACACTCTTCCTGGCTGGTTTAAACACTGTGTAAAGCTGCCCAGTGCAAGGGCTGCTTTGCATTCAAAGGTGAGGAGAGGAACACCTGGGTCTGTTACAGAAGAGCTGTACTAGTAGGAACCCTACCTGAAATGCAACACCCTAGGAAAGTCACAGCAGATCACCTCAAGTCGTGCACTTAAGTGTACTTGGATGCTCAGGCATGTACAACTTGTACTGCATCCTAATTTAAATTCCAAGGAAGTAATGAGACAAAGAGTCACTGAAACTTGTGTATTAAAGAGAAAAAACCCAATCCTATCTCCACATAATTTCTGATATTGTTGCAATAGATTGGATATAAAATACTATTGTCAACAACTATTAAAATACTCTGATTTCACCAAATGAACATCCTAAAACCCATTCCCTTAAGGTGCTAGTCCAGAAGCTACTGTAACCAGCTTCTTGACTTTGGTGCTTATTTCTATCCTATTTAGCCTTAGAGTAAGTCATTCAGGCCAAGACTGATTAAAGAAAAGACCAGGCAGGACCAGGAGCTCTCTGTACGTGGGAGGATGGCCAGTAGCATGGGAGCAAGCAAGGCCATGACAACCACTGGCTGATCTCTGCATTCACTGGGAAGTCCGCTCCAAGAAGGTGGTGGCACAAGACAGGTAACCTGTAGGAATGGATGAAGAAAGAACTGTTAAGACCAATGACATATGTGAAGTTACAGTCCTGTGTGAACACTGAGTAAGTGGTTCAACAGGGTGAGTTAATTTTGCAGGCTGCTTGGGCAAAGGCTACCAGATGAGTATGGCTCAGCTATGAAACACTGCTAATGGCATAGGAACATATGACCAAATGATCAGCAGGGTGCATGGGCAAGGCTTCTCTGCAGAGGAGTGTCCTCACCAAGGATCTGCCTCTGAACCTCTCTGCCTGGCTTGATTTATAAGATGTGATGTCCCTAATCCTGCTGTCTACTTCATGATGACACTGTGACTGCATGTACACGCTACCTCCTACAGCCTGCTGGACACTTGGCACTTGTGTCCTTTGCCTTGGCCCCCTTCCAGGATGCCTGCTCTTCCTCCTCTGCTGGGAGGACACCTTGATGTCATCTTTCTGAGTTAAAATGAGTTCAGTAGCCATGTATCCAGGAAATAAGGCTGAATCAGGCACATCCTTCATTACCTTTATTGGAATTTGAGTTTTGGCACCAAGTTCCCAAAATGTTGTTCTCCTGAACTCACTCTTTTGTAGACATCTGAACCACATGAGCCACACTTCTGAGTCACTCTTCTAATGATTTAAAACATCCTTCTTGCTTCCCTATAAGTAACATGAAAACCTGCTTTCCTTTTCCTCGCTTGCTGATTATTTTTTTGTTGCTTCCATGCACTGACTAGTGAGTGAGAACACTTCAATCACAGCTGCTTTTCTAACAAAACCTTTTCTTCTCACTTTTGTAGGTCACACTCTCTCTGCCAGGATGAGTTTCTTTTTTTATCCCACCTGTCCCTACGTTGCATTTGGAACCAGCTTGCCTGAAATAAAGGTTTAATATAAAAGAAATTGCCTCACATTGTACTGAGAATGCAATTGGGCTTTCATAACACCACAGACCAACAGGGTGCAGTACCACACTGCACGCTGCGCCTCGCAGACACGGCACATACATTGGCTTATTATTTGGGCAGAAAGTAATTTTCCAGTTAGAAAACGTGAAATTCACTTGGTTCTCCCCAGCTTAACACCTATTTCTCAAGCACATGCTAGCATTCTTAGCTAAATGAATTTGAGTTCGGCATACATAAGAGTGGGCAGATGAAAAAATGGCTTCTTTTGTTAAGGCACTTACATACTTTTTACCTGCTCAGTGAAAACCCTCACAGCAGCAATCACCCACAGTGTGTTTTCCTGGCTGTACAGCCTCAGCAAATAGGCATGAGTCTTGACATACGCATGCTGACTGCAAAGGGGATTTAAAGTGATCTCTTATAAATACTTAATACAGGGTAAATGGAGTATAAAGAAAAAGAATTGCTAAGCAGGAGAAAGAGAATGGTGTCTTACTTATGCATGGCACTTGAAGTCAGCCTGAATGCTTTTACTCTACCACAATACACTAATTTCACTCATGGCTTGCCACTTCAATCTTCCATCTCGGCTAATACTGCTGCCTGAAAATTAGAGGAGCCGCAAGCCCATGTTTGCCATTTGCATCACAACATTCTGGGGAGCAGGGACTTGGGCTGCTGTGGAATGGCATGGGTCCACAGAAAAGCAGAGAAAACCTCTCTGGCAAGGCACTGCTCTCTGTTTATGGTCACACCATAACCTGCTTGGCATGGTCAGATTCTTTAGTTTTCAGTCTGGAAGTATTTTAGTTTCCCTTGACAATGAGAACAACGAGCCTGTGTGTGAGCTATCTAGAAACTAACTCCCATGATATTTTAATTTTTTTTCCATCTTTCAAACTCTGAAGGCTAAAGCTACCTATAAATCCCCTGCAAGTATATGCAGACATACCATGTATTTGGGGGTTTCACTTTCAAGGGGGCCACTCTTTATTTCTGGGGCAAGCAGAGAGCCCTCCAGCAGCAGGAGCAGCAAGGCTGGCACAGACTGACTGCTACCTCTGGGAGCAGAGCTCCTGGCTACACAGCCTGTGTGGAGGAGATCTTCCTCCACTGTTATACCAGCAGCTGGTGCTTTTGGGTTGTGCATGTATGCTGAAGTTCAGCCCTTCCCTTGCACAGCCCGCTTCTGTCTCTGCTCATACCCGCAGAGAGGCTTGGGTAACCAGCTTGGGTGCAGCCATGCAGGTACCACCACAGCCAAAGCAGGCTGCAGGAATGGAGTCCTGAGCAAACTGTCCTAAGTCAGTGGCTTCCATCCTGCTTTTGGCAGAGCCTGAAAAGCATCTCCTTTGTGTGGAGGCAGTCCTAGTTAAATGACTGCTCTGCAATGAGTACTTATTGCTACTTTTAAACAACCGCAAGAAACCAACCTTCCTCAGATATTTCCTTCATTTTTAGGTTGGGCTAAGGAGATATTTTTGAAAACCTCTTAATGAATAAGGAAAATGGTGATTCCTACTAGCATTCTCAGATATTTGCAAATAACATTATCTCCCTAAAATTGTTTTGTTCTGTTTCCTTCCTGGCTTCCGTGTGCCAACATTGGTAACAAGCAGAAGACAAAGGACGAGGAAGTGAGAGTTCAGTTGTTCAGATATGAGATCATCCCCAAGGAGAAACAGGCTTTATTTTTGTAATCTCCTTCCTTTTCTCCTCTAACTTATCTTCAGCTTCCCATTTGTTCAGTCACAGTGCACTGCCTGAAGCAGAAAGAAGCCTTTTAGTAGAGTCACTGTTGTGTCCTTCCATCTCTTGGAGTTCCTGACCTTTCCAACCAATTTTTTTGCCCTACTGTTAACATAGACTACAGTCAGCAAAACTTGCTGTGGGACCAAAAGGGGAAATAAAAGCACTTTAGAAAAAAACCCTGTTAGGCACTTCCATATTGACAGTATTCGGAAGTTTTTAAATAAAATTTTATAGTGCAGGTACAGGTAGCAGTGAGCATTGCCCAGGCAGATACCAAAGGGGAGAAGGAGTGGGGAGACCAAAACCTACTGGAAAAATTACCCATGGGGCGTTCTGATGATTCAAAAAGCTAAGACAAACAAAAGCCAAGCCTGTTGCTCATACCTCTCTCCCCTGCTGAGCAAACCTACAGGATGTGGCAGAGAATCTGCCCGAAGATGTGGGCAACACTATGCTCGTTGTTGGAAGGAGAAGTGCCACAGAACTCTCCTGAGAGCACCAGTGACATCTTTGATGCTGAGGAAGTATTTAATTGAGGAAGATTGTCAGAATACCAAAGTAGGATTAAAAGGTTCTGAAAATCTTTTGAAAGCCTTTGTACTGTTTCTAAAAAATATTGTGCCTTTTTTCCTTCTGTGCTGTCAAACCAACCCTTCAAAAGACATAGTCATGGAGTAGAAGTAGATTAAAATATTACTTAAAATCCATTCTGTTTTCTGTTAACTTTTGCTTAATTTATGTCTTACTCAGGTGCATCCATGTTATGTTTTTATGTTTTTGATCCCTAACACAGAGTGTAGAGTTACCCTCACAAAAAAGGAGATTTTAATTGCAAAAATGTGCCACATTGAGACATGAGCAGAATATTTTCAAACTTTTGTTAAAGCAATGGAAGTTCATGTTGCTTTGTCCTTCATAATGCATTTGTGCCTACCCTTGTGTCAGCTCCCTTTTTGCCAGTGGTGAGAGGGAAGGCCAGCAGCAGGGCCCAGCTCGCACCATGCTTTGCTGTACCCATGCAAGCCAATGCTTCCCCCATCCTTCAGCTTTTAACCCAGCACACAGAACAGTACCCCCAGGAGGACTCTGCCTTGAAACTTACTCATTTCTCCATAACAGTGCATTGAATTTCACAATGAGACACAGATGCTGGAAAATATCAGTTTTTGGGTGCAGTTACATTTTCTTCATTACCTGTGGTTTTTTTCATGCCTTGCAACCAGACACCAGCTTTTGTAAGCAGGGGGCAGCCCTGACTTGCTGTACCCCCAGCGAGCCCTGCAGCATCCTAGTTGCTGATGACAAACCACTCTGATCTCCTTCTCTTTTTCCAGGATTCTACTCAAAACCTGTAAAAATGTGATGGGGACTTTCAGGCTGTCAATGGAAGAGGGTGACTGCAGTAGCAATACAAATGATTAGGGAGGGTAGGCAAAAAACTGGTGAGGTACCAAGAAGTACCAAGCTGAAATATTATATCTTTTCTGCTTCTTCTTCTTCTTCTTCTTCTTCTTCTTCTTCTTCTTCTTCTTCTTCTTCTTCTTCTTCTTCTTCTTCTTCTTCTTCTTCTTCTACTACTACTTCTACTTCTACTACTTCTACTTCTTCCTCTTCTCTTTGATGTAAACTTGGCTCCTGTCTAAAAAGTGTCTGCAGCACTGACATCTCCAGCCTGAAGGACTGTAACGCAGAAACACATAATTCATGAAACACTGTGCTGTATTTGCTAAATCTTGCCTGTATCAAGGTATGTCACTCATGCTACATACCAAGTAACCTGGATAAAACACGGAAGCAGTGTCTTGAAAGATATTTCCATTGGAAATAAAATACATGATACAGGGATGAACTTGTCACAGCAGAGAGATGAATTCTGCAGTATTCTGGATTTCCTGCATAAATCATTTTGTGTGTCTGTGTGTTCCTCTTTGGATGATGACTTGGCAGAACAGAAGGAATGAGTTGCACATATTTAAAGCTGGTTTGAATTCTGCTCTGAGTTTCCATCAGCATTACAGTTTGTGCAGTTTAGTTATTCAAGTGACAGTGGTTTACATGGAGGATTAGATTTTTTTCTTTGATTTTAGGCTTTCTCAAATGGCCTGTCCAGCATAAGGTAATATTTGTGTCAGCAGAGAAATAGAGAGATTATGGTCTTTTGGTTTATTCTAATGGTAATTCTAGCAGTAATGAAATGATGCTGCAGACATGAAAACCATGATCTGTTGTTTGTGTGACCCTGTCTATGACCAGGGTTAAAATACCTCATTTTACAAAGAAACTGGACCACCTGAAAGGGCAGAACACACAGGAACTGGATTGTTAAAGATACCATAGCAGATTATTAGATCTGTCTTGTTAATTGTTCACCCAAAGAGAAAATTATTTGAAACCACCTCTGCAGACACACAGACAGGTTTTAAACCAGTTATTACTGTCCTGTCTTCTGAAGCTTATACCAAGGAACAGAGATGAGATCAGCTTCTCCCTTGTTGCAGCCTGAGAAGACTTGGTTTTACACACCTAAATCTGAGCTGTCTCTGAATCTCTGTAGTTATGATGTTTAGTTTATTTTATTTGACTGTCTATGTGTTTTTGCTGCCAAATTCCCAGAGATCTCCATGACACAGAGAAGTTTGCAGCAGCCTCAGTGCCAATGCCTTGGTCTGGTTGCCTTGTGCACTGCCTTGTGTGTGCAGCCTTTGTCCTGAGATTCAACTTTGAACTGAGGAAGCTGCTGGGGCTGTGGTCTCTGCTTGGCCACGAAGGACCACGTTCTCCTCCTCATCTTCACAAAGCTCTTCCCCAGACCTGACTTCCTGTGATTGCTCTGTTGGGAAATCTTGGTTTTGCACCTACCACTCATGGCGGTTGCAGTACCTTCCACTTTCCATGCAGTTTTCAACTACTGAAAATGTGCTACAAAATACATACTTATTCCAAAGAAAGTCACTTTTGGTGTATAGTCTATTAAAGATGTATAGTCTTTTTTTAACATTAGATGTCTGAAAACACAAACATCTTAGCACACAGCCGTGGCTGCAGACAACCGGATTCAGATGGTGCATCTTCCACTGTGCTAGCTGGGAAGTGTCAGACTGGAGAAAACAGAGGAAAACACAAAGCTAGGCTTGGCTTTGGCACAGCCCTGGACAAGGCCCTTTGTGCTCTGTGTGGAAAAGCCCCTGACAGGGACTGGAAAGGTTCCCAACTTTTGGTGCTACAAGGAGGATGACCTGATGCAGGGAGCTGCTGGGGACAGGTGGCAGCGGCAGGTGGGTCTGTCTGGGCTGGCCAGTGGCACAGTGTGATGCTCTCCAGAGGGGGAATTAGCTTAAGATTTTGATTTCCTTTTCTCTTCCTGGTGTGGATGTACAGCCTGAGACATGACAAAGTTACTTTAAACAAAAAAAAAAAAAGTGCCTCCATCTAACATTAATGTGGGCACTTGGCTGTTTTGGGCTGTGACTTGAAGCATGAATGGGCAAGGTTAGACTGTGTAACACGGCTGTACATCACCATGTTTTTCCAACAGTTTACCTGATCAATATTTCAGATTCAGGTTTCTGTAACTGCCTGTAGAGAATCTATTTTAGGCTTATCTATTTCAACCAGCTCAGGAAGTGTTTTCTTAGGCATTATCAGGCTGGGATCCTATTTTTTAAGGAAAAAAGAAAACATGTCTTTCCATCTTTTTAAGGAAATTAGGTCCCAATTGCTACATAGGTTTCAAAGTAGTTGCCTTCTCTTCCAGATATAGATGATGCCCTAACAATACCTCTAACACTCAAAGAAACTGGGAACTGGCAAACCCACTGCTTCCAGCAGGGACTGAGGTTGTAAGGGGTTTGAATATGTGTGAAGATCCAAAAGCAAATGAAGTAAGAGGTCTGAACTCTGGATTCTCGAGCTACAAATGTTTTTTTTTTTTTTTCCTGGTGCTCCCATGGCTCTGCTTCCCCATGAAGCAAGAACGCAATGTTCAAAGGAAAAAAAAATCTTCAGAAGAGGCAGAGGTAGACAGTGGACTCAAACCTGAAAGGGAAACATCATAGAAAAGAAGAAGCTGGCATGGAGCCTGTTTCCAACAGAAGAGTTTCACAAGCAGTCAGCCAGGCTGCCCCTTGCCTCACTTGTTTTCCTGACTTATTCCTAGCCTTGTAGAGCCTGATTTGCAAAACAGCAGTCTGTGAAAGGCTGTGCAGAGCTCCTAACTTGCATGTCTGATAGCTGGAAATGCCAGATTTTCAGGGCATTCACAGTAATTGAGGATTTAACTGAGCCCTGGTGTTGTACATTAACTTTTGAGTGCAGCCCTGGGCAGTTATCAGGGCTTTTTCTCATGTCTGGGGATCATTTTGTGTCTCCAACCATAGCAGACTGCTCAATGGGATTAGTATATGAATGATTCTTAAAAAGGACTTGACAAGTTAGGGTTTAACCTCTACCTCCCTGTCTGTAGGCAGGGATCAGAGGCAGTATTTCTGGAATGGCCCTTTCACACCCTCTTACTGTGAGTGAAGATTTAAAGCAAGGATGTTTAGTCAGCACAAACTTCTAGCAGACCTTACCTTGGCCTTTCTCTAACACGGACATCTTTTAATGGCTGTCCCAGTTTTAATATGCACAATTTTTGTAACATGCAGGCACCATGAAACAATTGGCACAGCTTGAGGATTGTCTGCAAGGAAAAGTTTCCAAATTAAACTCAAAGCAGACCCAGATCAAGTCAGAAAAAAAAATGTTTGGCTAAAGAACCTAAAAATATAGCCATGGTTTCACAGTTCTCCTTGCAGAATAGCACAATTATTGTAAAGTAGCAAGGATTTTTCCTCCACAGATAATGGAAGATTCATATAAGACCCCATGCATTTCAATGACCTATAGAAATTGCAGAGAGAAGATTAGAAATGATTCCTCATTCCCACTGGGTAACTATGGGTTTTCATTCAAATTCCTCCGCTCCTGTTGAGCAATACTTCTGTTTGGAAGAGGCTATTCAGCAGCTAGTTAGTAACTACTGCAGAGTATTATCCCATGTGAATGCAAATGAAGGTGTATTGGAAATAGAAAAAGGTTTTCAGGATAATATCCTAAAACAATCATTGCAAGCAGACACACAGTGAGCAAAGATGGAGAGCAGGTTCCACCTGATCCTGAAGGTGTGCCTGGGATTCTCACATGATAGTGCACACTGTCTTTCCCTCTTGCCCAAATCTTATTACCATATACCTATGGTATATATTGCTCTACTGTCACTATATTTGAGTATTTTAGTATATTTAATTCAAAGAGCTGAAGAAATGCAGTGTAATGCTTAGAAATGCTTTTCATCCTCACAACCAGCACTGCTGCCTCAACTCTTAGGTGCACCCAAGCATGAGTGCTGGAAACTGTGGGAACAGTGCTTGCTTTCCTCTCCAATTAACAGCCTTAATGACAAGTGCCTTATTGACTTCCAAGTAATTCTGGAGAACAACTTTCCCTACAAGGGCATAGATTTGCACTTGACTCCAGCATTTAAGGGTTAGACCTTCATGTTACAGTTATGCTACCCTCAAGACTCTGCTTTAGGAGAATCCAACAGCTTCTGTAAGCATAAGAGTGTAGAATTGAGCTACCTTAGAAAACATGAGGGTAATACATTAGTGAAGTACTTCAGGGAGAGAAGGATGTGGTTTCTGAGAGTATTAAGAGAGTATGATTTACATGCCAGCAGCAAAACGACATAGAATCCTACAGTGAGTAACATCAATTATAAATTGATGATGACTGCCAATGGAGGATGAAAGAACACATCTACCTTGAAAGAAGGAGCTGGGAGCTAATGTTATTATAAAATTTTATATTACACCAGACCTAAGTCAAAGCAGAAAAGGTGCTTGTGATATTTTGGAACTCTGCAAATACACATGGATGTATTTCTGATGCTCAGAGCCCAGGACTTAAATAGGATTAAGATGAAAGAGGAAAGAAGGAGAGGGAAGCAAGACCAAGAATGTAGTAATGTTGTTTGTATTGGTAAATGGAACAGCAAAACTTCCAAATATTTTTTAGTGAGAGCCTAATGATTCATTAAACAGTCATCCCACCCAGACCAAGTCTGGGGAATCACTGCTCATACCTACAGGGCACTTCTGGGCTGTAGTCTCCAGAGATTCTGTCTTTTCCTTAAGAACATGGCACCATGACACAACTCTTCAGCATATGGTGGTGCTTATCAGTGTGGGACAAAGAGTATTGACATGGAGTCACAGGACACTTGTCCAAAAAAAAAAAAAATTAGCCAGAAGGTAATATGCAAAACAAATAGAAGAAAATATTTTTTTTCTTTAATGTAGTAGATGTAGTAGTTCCCTCAAACTTTTTTCATAAGAAAACAGTCCTATAAATAAATTAATCTTTTTCTTCTTCAATGCAGAAAGAAAGGCTATCATTAATCTTATTTTCCAACATGTGAAATACATTCAGTGAGTTCACTAGAGAAGAGAACTTATTTTTTTCTCTTTATGTTTGTTTGCTAATTTATCCTTTGATATAAAATACTGGCCAAGTTGGAGATATGGAAAACCTGATTAGGATCAGATAAGCTTCTTTGTATTAAAAGAGATGGCTGAACACTGTTTATACAAAGAAGGCTTTTAGAAAGATATCAGTAGATTAGACTGATAAATAGATTTTGCATTTTTGAAACTCTCAGAATTTGCTCTGCAAGAAAACTTTCTTGGCAAATTGTTCCAATGCAGGAAGTACGGTCATACTGATAAATGAAAACACTACAGCGGACGGGGAACTGAAGTCCAGCATCTTTCTGTAAACTGTCCAGAAAAGACCACAATGTTACTTTGTAACATTGTATTAGGCTGCTTTTGCCCTTCTGTTCGCAGTTTTATCTAATGCAACCCCATTTCTGTCTTCCTTTTTTCCCCACCAGTCTTTCACTAAAAAAAGCCAAGTGCTAACACAGAAGTTTCGGGTAGCAAACTTCTGAGGCTGGAATAAACTGCCTTTCTAATACAAAGGCACAAATATAATGAGAAATTTCAATTCCCTTCAATTTCCCAGAAGAGCAAATGCAGCTGCTTGGCCTTGTATGCTCTTCTTAGATTGCCTGACCTGTGTTAAATTGCATTGCACTCAAGCAAGTTGGAGAGAGACTGTCTGACATGTGTCCTCACGAAAATGAGCTGAATGTTCCATGAGGCTGTTGAAGGAAAAAGAACTACCAGCAGATAATAATGTATGTGCTTGATTTACTGCTCTGAGTACAAATACAAATATTTGCTAAGCATTCTCAAACCCTCAAACTGATTTCCTGTAAGAAAACCTTTTGGACAGTCAGAGAGACTAGAATTTATTCCCAGGAAATTAATTACAAAATATAAAAATGCTAGACACTACAGGGAGCAGGGCTGAGGGCACAAGCTTGAAATGCCTCCACCAGTAAGCCTACACTTGTGGTGAACCCCTACATACTCTCTCTGCATGTGTTGCCTGCAGAAACCAGTGGGGTGGAGGTAGCTCAGATTCCTGGTAGTTCTTACCTCCTGGATGTTAGCAGATCACTAAAAAAGCAGTGAATATGCACATGTTTAACATTCTGAAATTAATCTCCTGGAAGCCAGGAGGTACCTCCAGACTAACCATCAGATGTTACAAACTTTCAGCTCCTGAATGCAATTTAACTCCCTTTGAGCAAACAAGCAGAAGAGACAATAAATAATGCACAAAAAATAATGAATAAAAGATCATCAGATGTAACAGTGGTTCAAATAATTTGAGCTCTTCTTTAGTATTACTAGGCTGAAGTGCTTGCAGAATGATTTGAGTTCAGTGACCCAGATTGGTATCTCTATGAACATTTACTTCATTAAAAAAAGCAATGCAGCAGGAATGGTGAGATGAAGCACTGCACAGCTGGCTACAGGGGTTCCAGCCCCACAGCTCTTTCTGTCCTTTCAGCTCTGCCATTTACCTATTGTAGTCTATACGTAACTTTTATACAACTGAACGTACTTTCACACAAAACCCGCTAATTCTCATTAACCAGAAACTGGGACACACTTAGTCCTTTCATTTCTTCTGAGAGTTCTGTCTGTGGTTTCCAACCAGGTGCTCCAGTGGCTGCTTCCAAAATGACTGAGAAAAGCAAATACGTATCCTTCATGTGTGACTCTGTGCGTGCCACGAGTTTCTAAAGTGTCTGTGCCTCCTGAACAAACAGGGTTGAATATTCCTGCTCTGTACTATTCCTGTCAGCCCAGGAAGCTGGCACATTTCAAGTTTTCTACTTCAGTGACAGTAGTTTTGCCTGTCTCAGGTAGAACTTGCCTTGCATGCTAAGCAATATTTGCTGTCAAAACATCACATCTGATTTTTTCATAGGAAGTTTCTAGCATGTTGCATGGAAGCAGATGTTTCTACATTTCTCTCAATGTGTTAAGTGACAGTAATGGATGCAGAGCCTAAAGCGGTCAGCTTTCTAAAGGTGAGGCAGTTTGCAATCTGTCACTGGTGACAAAACCAATTTCAAGTAAGAACAGCAATGCTACACAGGAAAGGACAGGAGGGACCTCTGCAGCTTGTTAATCCAATAATGGCAAACTTGTGGCAGTTGTGTGCTTTTTACTTTTGCAACAACTACCTGCTGGACCTGGAGAAGTTAAACAGCATTGAAACAAAAAAGCTGGCCTGAGCCCCAGATTGAGGCTTATTAACTCACCATGTAGTGGCCCAGAGAGCCAAAGCAGGTGAGCCCTGGTCACCACGCTGTGCCACAGCGTCTCCGCGCTGGCACACCCTTCTTCCTTTCTGCTCACGTGGAGGGGCTGTGGGGGCCCTTACGAGCAGCTCAGATGCTGTGTAGTAACTCTTAGGTACCTGCCCTTGCCACAAAATACAAAATCCCCAGCTGCTACCTGCATTCCTGCCCAGCCCATAGCGACAAGCACACTAAAACAAAGCCCAAACCAGTCAGCATAGGAATCAGGGAGCCAGCCGAAAAGATGTTTGCATCCACGGTCTCTAGTGTATAGTTACCTGTATGAGGGCTGCCGAAATTCCATCTAGGTGAGATATGGAGCTCACAGTCTTCCCTGGAGGTTGTTTTCATCTGGTTTTAAATTACTGAAATGTGTTCATTGCTTGCTTTCATGCTGTGGGAGGAATTGCTACGTAAGAACCTAGTTAGTACAGATGTGCAGGCAGGGGGACTTGGTCTGGCACCTTCCTCTGCCTAAAAATGTTTAAAACATTTTTTGCACAGGCAGCCTCATCTTAAACATTTTCAAGTCTCATGGATGTTTTGCCACAAAAGAGATGCAAGAAGAATGTGGCACCAAAACAGGCACAGGTCTAAACCCCCATGCTGAGGGCAATCAACGTGGAGGGACAATTCCTGCTTCAGAGAATAGCATAAAATCCTGACAAACAGTCACTGGAGTAAAACCCAATAATTTGAACCTTGATCAGCTCAGTTTTAAAGCACCCAAAACCTTACTTTGATATAACCCTGAAATTCAGAGATTTCACAGAAAATAATCTGTGCATATGTATGAACTTCTGTATCAGCAGTCATTGGGCAAAAATATATCAGTAAGTAGCGCTCTAGTTGTGTTGTTAGCTGGCATATTAGCTACTGCCCTCAAGAGAAAGGAGGGATTAAAGAAATCTGGAACCTGACAGTGAACCATCTGCCTGCAACCCTCTACACCACCTGATGAGGCAGGGATAAAAATGCGTTGATTCAATGTGTTCTGCCTCAAAACAGAGAAGGGTGAATATAAACAGTGTGCTCTTGGAAGAAGAAATCAGGAGGGTTTCTCATTCTTCTGGCTGTCCTTGGATGATGGGGAGGTCATTACCTTCCACCACCACAGGAAAAGGTGTATTTTGGACAAGGCAAGTTGCCAGTTGGCTGCAGAACAAGACAGAAGTGGTGTCACTCACCTGCTGGAGACGGGAGGGGAGAAAATTAGTGTCTTTCCCTTCCTTGGTGTCTTTGCAAGCACTTATGTGGCTCTTTGTCAGAAAAACAGGCACTGCTCCCTAAAAAAATATTTTATAGTGTGACATATTGCAGTTCCTGGCTGCAGCAGTCTGAAAAGGGAGTGAACACATTGGGTGACTGAATGTGAAAGCTACTCCTGGCAACTCCCATTGAAACCATGGGAAACCAAGGGCCCTCAAAATCTTCAGAGATTTGAGATATCAGGACTAGAGGAGGGTGGGAAGGGAAGGAAAATCTCTAGGAAGGATTCATGAGGTCTGGGAGGGTTTACTTCTGGTGGTCTGTCTGTTCCTTGCTATTCATGTATAAACAAGCTACATCTACTTCCTTAATAGGCCTTCTAATAATTTCTGTGTGCTAAGTATTCTCAATGTCTCCCATTCCTGAGAATTAAAGTTTAATTTCAGAAAACAAAAACTTAATTTCAGATTTTTGCAAGATTTCTGATTAGGAATCAGAATAGGAAAAAAATGCATTTATTGGCATGCCTTTGACATTTCTGGAAATCCTGCATCTCAAGCTGTACCACCATTACACGGTTTCTGCCCTTTCTTAAATTTTTCTTTCCAGGTTCTAAGCCTCCCATCTTCCACATAATGTGATACAAAAATAAAGTAAATGAAAAATAATTGATAAAACAAATTAATAAAATGAAAGGAGCTAAAGATAAAGGGTATTTTAATTCAGTCACTGAAAATGAGATTAATTGGACCCCTTTTTAAACAGATGGCTGCCTTATCACTATGTGTCTCATCAAGGACCACTTCAATTTCTATCTAAATTCAGAGGGGCAAGCAGTGTCTATCCTAAATACCTGGACAAAAAGTTCAAATCTCTGGAATGGATATAGTCTTCTCAAATGAAGATATAAAATACTATTTGATTCTTTGAAATTAGAAAAACTCCCTAAAATCCAGATTTCTTTTACTATTTGTAGTATATGCTCTTACCAGAGCATTAATTTACAGCCTGCACAACACATGACACCAGTCATCTGTTTATATTATGTTCAAATATTATGTCCAATAGATTAGTACATATTTTATCATTATTGATTTAATAAAAGCCCTTTTGCAAGACAAGGAGTGTTAACTACTGCTTTTTACACAGATTATCCCATGTACATGCAGAAAACATGTTTTTGCCTTTTACTTCATGACTAGAGAACATCAAAACATTTAACCCATCTACCTTCCCCTGCCTCTGCAAAGCCCTTAGTCTGCATAGGAGGCATTCTGCACGTGTATGAAGATCTACTAAATCCTTAGCTTGGAATAATATTGGAATAAGATTTAGTCTAGCTTTCAGATGAAAGACTGCAAGGTAAACCTGCCTGAGGAGTGGGAGGTGGCCAGTGGTAATGGGAGGGATGGTGGCAGAGGAAGAGATGAAGAATGAAACAATAGAAACAAGAGAGGGCAGACTTTAGAACTGTACTATTTTTAATCAGCACAAATCCCCAAAAATTTAGTAGATAAACCCTGTCACATATATTAAGGAATGTTGTTTTTTTTTCCCAACCAGAAACAAAACTAAACAGCAGGAAATCTTTGCTCAACAGGATGCTAACATTCATTTTAGATATTGATTGGAATCCTATCTAACTGGTTTCAAATCAGCCATTAGGGGCATTTAAACAACTTTCCCAGTGCCACCAAAGTCTAGGAGGCAGAAGGAACCACATCTCCTTCATCTTTAAAGATCCCTAGGGACAATCCAGCATCAATGGGAAAATGGTCCACACTGTTGCATTGAAGCAGGGATCCCAGCATCAGTCCTTTCCCAGATTGCTTACTTGAAATGTAACTGTTTGTCTGAGTGGCTCAAGGCAAATTAAAAAACTCAAGCCTCTGATGATGATGACAATATGAACAAAAGTACCATTGCAGCAACTTGTGAGAAGAAAATATCCAAGTATCAGCTCTAATACTGAAAAGAAGTCCTGTCTTAATCAGAGACTTTCCTACACCGAAGGAAAGGCAAGGTACAAGCTTAACTGAATCTGGGAAATCTTACCTACCTTATGTGTATACTTCTTGAAAAAACCACTAAACCTTCACTTGAAACTTTCTTAAAGAGCTGGGATTTTAAATAGAGACTGTTTATAAAGCAATGGATCAATTAAATGAATTAAGGGATGCACAGCATATTGCAATGTATTTTCTTTCTTTAATCTCAGCAAACTCATGGGTTTATCCCTTTTAAGGCTAGAGCAGATTAGCATGGACATCTTCTCTCACCTGTGTCAACCATGGGTACTCTATGCTATGCAGTCATTTTTTCTTACAGGAAAACAATTTTCCTTAGTATGCAACTGAACACTTGGACAATCTGTAACAGAGGATCTTCTACAATATATACATTCTCTACTTGAAAACTTCAATTGAAGGCAAATCAGAAATATTCTGAAATTCTGATTTGGAAGTTAACCCTTTAAAAAAAATGTAATTTTCAAAATGTTCAACATTTGTTTCCTTATGGGAATGTAATCCCAATATTAAGCTTCTTCTTCTTGAATGAGTAAACCTTTTGACTGTGATCTAGTCACCTTCTGAACTAAATATTTCAAATTTGAAAGCCCAACTAGTGCAGATAAGCTGCATGCATACATTGGAATCCTATCTTCCATGTGTGGTTTTCTTCCTAGTAGTTGTTATCATATAATCACAATCTTGATGTTTAGGAAACTGAGGCAGAGGGAAGTAACAATATTTGTCAAAGAATGCATGGCAAATCACTGTTTGTAGAAATACATTGTCACATGTTCATGATCCTTCTTCACAAATGCTAAGCTCCATCCTTGCTTATCTGCTCTTCATTTCACCTAGATTCTGACAAAAACCAGTTTATTGCAACAGGTCAAATATTTGTGAAGATCCATAGCAATATTTCCATAAGTGGTGTGAAGACACAGATATGCATCAGAAAGTAACAAAATGACCTCAGTACAACTGGAAACGTAAATTTAAAACCACCTAAAGATTAAAGCAGTGCTTGGCTCTCCAAAGCTGTGCAGGCAGGTTACAAAGACAGTCTCCCTAATGAACAACTAGCAATTCCTGCATTATTTATTCCTAGATTGTTCTGCTATTTCCAGAAAGCATAGAAATAAAAAGTAAATCTCCTGACATTCAATGAAGCTGTGGCTGGAGGTGATACCAAGTCTGCCTGTAGTTATTCTGAGGGATTTCACTACACACTCATGAGATGTGATGTGACAGACAAATGCGTTGCATGACACCCTCAAAATGTGAAATTTTGAAGCATTTGTTTATACGGAGAATTACAATTGCAGCATATCAGCATTCTAGCAGTAACACTAGAAATCTGCCACTGGCACTTCTTCAGGGTGAGCTGAATGACTCTAGGATCCACAGACTACATTTATTGATTATAATGCAAGGTTAGACATTAGACCCGTATGTAATCTACACATAGCCAGCTTTTCAGTCTCAAGATTGTAAACCAGATAGAGAGAATTGTGTTTGAAGGTACATTTCTGGAAGAAAAACACTTTTATTTTTATCTAAATTTATGCAAACACAACTGATGTATTTTTAGTTGTAAATATCCTTAATTCCCCTGCTCTTCTTATGGAGAGAGTGAATTTATCAGGGATGTAAAATATTAAATGTGAATTCAACTAAAGGGTTACATGTTAATCACTAAAATAGTTACTTTGTCTGCATCTTCATGAGCAAGAGTTTGGCAAAAGATGTAAAATCCAATTCAAGAAGCAAGTAAAAATTTCTTCCTGGTGGAAGAAGTCAAATTGAGCACAGCTTAGTGGGAGAAAACTTCCTACAGAAAGGAAAAAACTGCACTCAGAAGAACAGCTCATTGAATGCTCATGGAAAAAGGGATTAATTTTACATGCAACCACTGCTGCATATATTTCTACAGCAGCTAATTTTAATGACTACTGCATGGAAGCAGTAATTCCTTCTAGGGCTACAAATTACCTCTTGCATGTGACAATTGTTATCTAACCAAGTTTGACATACCTGGCAGAAGTAGATGATGGCATAATTTGACCAACAGATGCTTCAGTTGTTGTATTGTAACTAAGCCTGAGAAAGGATCCTGACTCAACAAAACCTCCTGGGGAAACAAAGTATTTTTCATGCTGCCAATGTGAAATACAGCTTTCCCCAGGGATCTTTGATTTTCTTTGGCCTCTGTATACATCTAAGTAAAATGCAAATAATGCAAGACCATTTAATACAGCACCAAGTCATAAGCAAAGCCAGGAAATTTGCTGCTGTTCACTGGCAGTAGAGAGTAGATGATGCCAAGGGCTAGGTCCACTGTCTGCTCTGGACTTAAATTTGAGAATGGACACTGGTAACCTTGTTTACTTCCACTCGAAGTTCAGTGTCCCACCTCAGATTTAGGTCAAATGGAAGAAGGAGAGAGAGAGAGAGAGAGAGAGAGAGAGAGAGAGACTGTAACAAACACCTCACTCGCTAGTAGAGATCTGACTGGAATTCAGAGGCAGCGATGACACTGAGAAAGAACAACAGCAGAGAGACTTTTCAAAGACTTAGTCTGGTGTTTCTCTCATCAGGTACCATTTAGCCAGCTAAGAGAAGACACTGACAGCTCTCACAGCACGCCAGGCAAATGCAGACAGAAACAGAAAACAGTGTCTTAAATGGAAGCCAACAACCATTAACTCCTTAAGTCAGATTAAGTCTGCACAGACTTGTCAGACTAAACTGAGTGTGGAAAAGCATCCAAGACATAATTAAGATATTTGTAAAAAGGGCAGGAAGGATTACCAGTCACCCAGACATAAGCATTTTTTTTCCTTTAGCCCAGTTCCTTCTAAATTTGGCTTTAGACACAGAAAAGTAAATGTGTATAAGGAGTCCAGGTCTAGGCTAGGAAGAATTATTGTAAGAAATGTTCATTGGAGTTAAACAAATATAGATTTTTTCATACCAATTAGAAGTACTCATTCTCCTGATCTGACTCTCTCAGAAGCATTTGCTAACCTGAACTCTGTCCATTCCAAGAATTAAGGCATTATTATTTTTGTTGCAATGCTTCCAAAAATACTCTTTTTTTAGAAGACCATATTTGCCCCTAATAACTGTATGCAGTCATTACTGTGTCCTTTATTTGTGACAAAAAATAGCTTCAGTTTTAAAACAGATAAGAGGACAAGAATGCCTAGGGAAAATTGTGGGCATTATATGAACAAATAAGTATGCTCCAGCAAAATGACAAGCATCATTGTGCTAAATAAAGATGCTTGATTTTTACTCTAGAAACCATAACCAACCTTCTCTGTGAACCTACAAAAGACTTAAACCTACTTTGTTGCCTGTTCATAACTGAAATAACAAGCTCAACCCTAATCTGATTCCTCATGTTCCTGATATTTCCAGTGAACAGTTATACACTGCTTATGAATTGTCCAAAGTCCCTTTTTCTCTTTACTCAAAATAGACAACCAGTCTGTGGTATTTATAAAATTTCTCTTTAGATAGTCTCTTAATTTTGCACTGAAACATTGCTTTTTCAAATTTCTCTTAGAACCAGAACAGCAGTCATTTCATATTGCTGACATTGTTTTCATTTTGTAGGGATTTGAATGACTCAGCATCACATTCTTTATGATTAGGAAATGTTTTGCAATTTCACTTTATTATATATCAGTAAAATTTTATGTTTCCCTTAATGTGCCCTCCTGAGATGGGCTTGCCATAAAACTCATTCGTGTGCTGCTGCCATAGTTCTTTTGCTGATTTTTTCCATTGCTCAACACACATCACTAATGTAAGGCCCATTAACTCTTATTCCCTCAGCTAAGAATCTGACTAAAAAGCAAAGACTGAAATCAATTTCTAAGTTAGGAAGAAAATAACTGCTTGAATAAAATTAGGGGGCAAAAAAAGCAGCAACAGCCATTGCAATTGCTGTATGAAATTAAGAATTTAAAAATGAAGAAGTATAGATTGTAGCTTATTTAAGATGGTCAGGACATTTTAGTTCAAAAATACTGGGCTTGTGCTTGCTCCGCCTAGATTTTTGTACCAATGGAAACGTATGACTACAACTGTCCCCTTTTTCTGTCTGTATTCTCAGCACCTGCTGCACTTCTTCTATCCCATTTCCTCTTGACAGAGTCAGATACTGCTTCTGTCTCTGTTTCACTCTGCAGTTATGTGGCTGATCTATCTTACTCAGTGCATTTTCAGTATCCTGTTGGTCTACCTTATTTCCAGAGCACCCAGGCCTAAAAAAATATGAAAGAGAAAGCAAAGAGAGGTGCTAGAGGGTGACATGTAATGACAGGAGAAAACCAGTTCAATGCAAATGAAAAGAAACTGATGCAAATAAGATTGCAGGGTCAATTAGGTGGGACATTGAAGCTTAGCAGAACATGGCTAAAGATTTACACTTTAGCCCCTGCTCCCAGGGACTGCTTTATAATTCACAATCACCGTATAAAGACAAACAACAACAACTCTTATTGATAGCAAGGAATTTCAGGTAATGAGGGCTGTGCAAAGGCAAAGCTGCAGCTTTGAATCTTCTCAGGCAGGGAAGGGCACTGAGCCAAGACTTCAATTCTTTCAGCCAGTGCTCTAACTCTGACCTGAAGAATAAAAAAGAATGTACTAATACTTTTGAAAGAGGTTATACATATTATGGAAAGCTAAATCTGAATTCTGGAACTACTTAACATTTCAGGAATACTTAGTTTGGATCATCCTAGCACGACCTATGCTCTGAGCAGCTTTACCCTATCAAGATTGAGATTCTTTCTGGACATGCTGAAGACCTTCTGCCACTTTGAGGACTTGAAATGGAAATATGGCAACTTTTCTGGACTTGAGATTTTTAGGATTTAATTTGGATTATGTGTCTGCAATTCCCTAAGTCATTCTTTAACATCTCAGTTCATAACCATACAAGAAATCTACTTTAAATTATTTGGATTTTTGATGCAACCAATATTGCAATTATTCCTATAATAATTAGACTTTAGATTGGCAACTTTTCATGCAGTCAGATACTCGCAGGGCAGGCAGAGCTTTACTGATGTTTCTGAGCTAGTTTTGAGAATAGGCACCATATGTCTTAAATACTGATGATTAATAATAGAGATATATGGATTTATTTTTATTTTCCAAAAGTTCTGAGGTGAAAATGAGCAAGATTTCCTTCACACACCAGATCAAGAATTACATTTTCTGTCTGCTCTCTAACAGCAATAACACACAGAAGATTTACTCACTGGCTTTACACATTGTCTGAGTTTTTCTCACCTTTCACAAGGTGGCCTTAAAATAGAACTCATATTCTGATTCATTCAGGAAAAATTAAAAAAAGATGAAAAATTTGTAAGTAACACTAACGCACTAAGGGTATTTGAAGATCCTAGCAGAAAATCGAGCATTCAATTTTAAAATTAAGCTAAAATTTAAAGGAAGATATACCAACAAAGTTAACACTTAAATTTTTATTTAGCATTCATTTTTTAATATTTGTCCGTGATGATAACATTTGTGAGTTTAACTGTATTCCAATAGTACTGAAATAATTTTTTTTTTTGTCTTGCAGAAAAAGCACTAAAGGTCAGCCACTGTACTTCCAGGTCAAAATTTCTCCTGACTCTTTTTCTCTTTACATAGAAGCTGGTTTAAAACACTGCTCTGTTTGAGAGCTTTTAGACTGGATATATCTTCGCTTACAACAGGCACTTCTTCACTTTGATCCTCAGCTTTTGCATCTTCACTGTCTGACAGTGTACACAGGAGTGTATCATTTTCATAGGTAGGAAAATAATACCTGAAAGCAACAAAACATGATTACTAGACAGTCACACATTTTGTTTGAAAGGCTGAGACAAGAATTTTAAAGAGGAAACATGAGCAAGTCTGGTTGTCTGGAATGACAGTAAACAGCACACTCAAAAAATCAACTGCACAGTGCCAGTATGCACAGTGTAGAAGAATCATAGAGAAGAGCTGACAACAGATGAGCCCTTCCTCCTATTTCTTCAACCACATGATATTACAAAAGAGACTACAGATCCATATTTGTCAAGCAATGAATGCTGAACTGAGGTGTTTGAGTTAGAACACTCCCTGTGCTCTACCACCTGGTAGAGAGCATCATTCCCTGGACCCATATCACCTACTTAGAGTCTGAACCTGTGTTTTGTTACACTGTCTCTCTATTTTCCACGGAAAAAAAAATGGGTAAACAACCAACTTGTTTTGATGCTAAAGTTGGGTAGACATCATGCATATACCTACACTAGACATGCAAAAGAAGGGGTTTGACTTGGTTCTAGAAGAATTTTGCAAGAACAAACTTCTCTAGGATAGTGATTTGAAAGTGAAAATCCCATGTATAGGAACACTGCATCCTAGATGCAACTAGAAGAGCAGTATCATTTTATCTTCAGACTGTATAGAAATTTCTAATTCTGAGTAGTTCTGAGACCACTTATTATTTTATCTGGGCCACTAGAGTTAGGGAGCTCAGGGCACTGCTGTATTCGCAAACCCCAGAACTTTCAACTTACTGTTTCATAGAAATTATCAAGTAAAAGTATAAATGCTGGAAGAAATGTATTTGCCCTTACTGTGGTTGATCCCATGTAGACCTGGCTGGCAGGAATGCAATGTGTTTGGTCTCTTCCATATGACTTATCAATCCTCCTTTGGATTCAAATTTCTCCTGGCAGTTGTAACAACGACAATGATGGATTTCTCTTCTGATGAAATTCACTAGCTTTACTTGCTGATAGAAGTTCAGACCTGGGAGAGATGGTAGTGAACAAGCACTTGGGCAACATAACTCTTAATTTAAAAATGCTTTCTTGGCTTAAGCATAAGGATTGATAAGAGTTTACTGAAGACAGCACTGCCTGCATGCTGTATCTTAGCAAATTAACTGAATAGGTGTTTATTTCTAGCTGCTGGGAAACCAACCCTTCTTTTAGCGCAAAAACTGCAAACATTTTGCTTCCTCTCAGTCTGTCTTTAGGGTTAGTGACAGGGCTTCAGGAGGAGGCAAGTAGGTTAAAGAATATTGGGAAATGAGAGAGAGGCTGACTATTGGCACTGTAGCCTGGCTTCCCTGGGACAGGCCCAGCAGGCAGACAGGATGCATGGCTTGGAGGATTCCCTGCCCTCCCTCTGCCTGCCTGAGCACAGTGACTTAAAGGACAGGGGCAATGGTGACAAGTCCCTTTCTGGTGCAGCAGACCTATCTCCTCTGTGGCTGCCTTGCTTCCCCAGGTGTAACAGGTGAGAGCCTCTGCAAGTGGAACACAACAGTGACGAGGACAATGGTTCAGCCAGCACAGAGGTGCCACTGGGGTCAAGTAAGCCTATGCCCTGCAAAAAAGCTGCTCCCATAAAGAAAAAACAGACAGGTCATTGTCACAGATGGTTCCCTGATGGAGGGAATGAAGGCCAAAATGCCAACCAGACTCACTTTTAGGGGAAGTCTGCTGTCTCCTTGGGGCTCAGGTTAAATGTGCAACAAGCAACCTTCGACCCTCATGGGTTAGTGATTTTTCAGGTGGGCAGTGATGAAGTTGCAACAAGAAGTCCTAGGGCAATTAAGAGACTGCAGGGCCTTGGGAAGACTGGTTAAGGGATCAGGAGCACAAGCAATGTTCCAGTTGCAAGGAATAATGAGGGAAGAAACAGGAAGAGCCAGCAGATCAATACCTGGTTCCAAGCCTGGTGTCACTGGAAGAATTTGGGGTATTTGGATCATGGGTGCATCAACATGACCCCAGGCCTGCTGGTGACAGATGGGGTATACCTGTCTCAGAGAGGGAAAGGGATCCTTGCACAGGAGTTAGCAGAGCTCACTGAGACAGTTTCAAACCAGATTTGAAGGGGGTAAGGGATAAAACCAGGCCCGTTAGAGATGAGCCTGGGTCAGGATGTCAGTGTATTATGTTTGACAAAGTGAAGTGCTGGGTCCTCCCACTGGTCACACAGCCCCATGCAGCGTTACAGGCTGGGGGAAGCTGCACAGTAGAAAAGGACCTGGGGGTGCTGGTGACAGCAGCTGAACATGAGCCAGCAGTGCCCAGGGGTCAAGAAGGCCAATGGCATCCTGGCCTGTATCAGCAATAGTGTGGCCAGCAGGACCAGAGCAGGGACTGCCCCCCTGTTTAGCCTGCAAAAGAGGAGGCTCCAGACTGACTTAATCACTCTGTACAGCTACCTGAAAGGAGGCTGTGGCCAGGTAGGGGTCAGTCTCTTCTTCCAAGTAACAAGTGATAGGGGGAGATTTAAGTTGGATATTAGGAAAAATTTCTTCACCAAAAGGCTTGTGAAGCCTTGGTACAGGCCGCTCAGAGATGCAGATGCCTAGAGGTATTTTAAATACGTGTAGATGTGGCACTCAGGGACATGGTTTAGTGGTGGACTTGGCAGTGCTGGGTTAACAGTTGGCCTCAATGATCTTAAAGATCTTCCAAAACCTAAATGCTTTTATTCTACAGCAGAAAGCAAACATTGGCCAAACAAAGCTCCTAGCTTGCAAGCAAGGATTAACAGGTATAACAATAATAACAACAAAAATAATAATAAAAATAATAATGCTTCCAAGTCTCCAGCAGCCAGACCTGGAACTCATTGAGCAGGTATTTGTAGAAACTACTCTGCAAAAGAATCCAATGGGTCTAAAGAAAATAGAACACATCCTTGGCAGTAGCAACAGTTCCATAAAAATAAAGTGTTCTTGGCTTGCTTTTGTAAGCTGGCAGAAACAGTTTCCATAATGGAAAAGTTAAATGTCCCTACAAAAATAAAACAGATAAACTTGTTTTCCACTATTCTTATGATGTGGTTTTCTCCACACTAGTGGCAAATGCTGAAAATTACAGCCCCTCTTACTCACCATGCTCTGACTTTATTTTAGGAAAGTGAAATCCATGTGATTTCTGGAGAAAAAAAAAAAAAGGGAAGAAAAAAGATCTTATTTCCACTACTTCTACTATTCCAAGTTAAAAACAGCTCAGCTTTTCACAGGCTGACACAGACATACACATATAGACACACAAACATGAATGTATGAAAAAAAATCCAGAAGTTTTGGTTCATGAGAAACTTTCGCGTTCATATTTTAATACTGTTAAATAGTTTATTAAAACTGAAACACAGATGCTAACCGTAATAAAATATATTAAATCATGAAACCATTAGGATATCAAAGATGCTCTTTCTTTACTGCCTGTACACTCACAAGTAATAGCTAGTCATACTATTAATGCAAAGCTTGACTTCTTTGCATGTTTTAAAGGATAGATGCTGGAGATGCATGCAGTACTTTAGTTCTATGCTGAAGAGGGCATTTTAATGCAGCAGCTGATTTGACCTTAATAAAGATGTTACAAACACAATTTTTAATTCCATAGTGATGAAAAAACTGTTATTTAAAAGAAGTCTTACCTGCATGTGAAGATACAGTTTTTCTGTGGTGTCTGCTTGTTGTTCACAAAACAGGCAAACTGCACATACAGGATGCTCTTCCCAGTCAGACCAATCTCTTATGAATAAAAGTCAGAAAGATTCATTTAGTTGTGGAAAGAGAAGAGACATTTTGAGAAAGGGCAATTCAGATGCTGCTTTCACAACACTAGAAATAAATCCAGAGAAACTGAATATTTTGAAGGGGTGGAAAAGACAGTCTGGATTTATAGCTGGATACATGATTACAATCTGCTGTAGAGTCTAAAAAAATTACAAATTTGAGAAAAACTGAGCAGTTAATATTGGGTGATTTCTATGCAGACAGGCATTTAATCCTACTTGAAACTGTCTGCACTAATATACAGAATACTAACTTAAATTTCTATCCAGTTTGGCAAGTCATTAAATATTGTTTTCAGTATGTATTTTTCTAAGGTCTTTTAAAATTCTTGTATACCTTTCTAATCTTTCAATACACCAGCCAAAGTCATAATCATCAGGCAGAGCTAACTCTTAAGTGTTATTTACTCATGAAATATTAATTACTCACTTATGCTACGTTTAGACAAGTACACAGAAAATACTTTACCAAAACATCCATTTAAATCCTTGTACTGCTGAGTGATAGAACTATTACTGCAACCAGGTAGAGTCAAGTAAAATTAACCTCAAGTCACAGAGAGAACCAGGAAGATCAGGGACCTTGATGCCCATAAATTTCTTCCTGCTTATTCAATTTTCTATGGCCAAGGAAATCACCTCTGCAGTGATCTGAGGGCCTGGACCACAGAAGAATGCAGAGGAGGTGGATGTTGCTCTCAATCAGCACTGCTGAGACGCTTCCTTTGAAATCCTTCTTTAATCTCTAGTTATTACTTTTCTGTCCATTTTTTCTCACACCATTTCTTCTTCATACTGACACTTTTGATGCTTACTTCTAATTTTTAAATCTGAGCAAAAGCTGTTCGACTGTATTCTGGTGCAAAAGTAGACAATAATGCATTTTGTCTACATCATTACAAACCCAGAAGGCTCTTGTTTGAGCTCTAGGGAAACAAAAACAGGCTTGTGGTTGAAATATGAAGTTTACAGCTCTCATTGCTGAGAAGTGTTTTTAATGAGGACAATTTGGAGTTGATTTGATTGGCTTAAATGAATTTAAACTGTGTGCTAACTGTGCACAGCATTTTCCCTGCAACTACTTCAAAAAATAATGGTCCTGCAAGTCTGTGTAATGGGTACATAAGTAACTCTTACTCTTCTAGGTTATCTAGTAATTCCCGGTCATCCTCTGACTGCACTTCCTCCCAGGACTTTCCAAATTCCTGGGGGGAAAAAAGAAAAGATAATAAAAAAACATTTCCTGATTCTCATCACACATTGTCACTGAACTGAATGAACACCTCAGAAGTCACAATCAACATCTTATTTTGGATCACTTCAGTATTGCTGTGAGTAAAAGGTAGTCACACAGCACTGCTTTAGTAAGAATTTTTAAAGTAAGAACCATTTTCATCTTTTAACAGGGCACTTCCCACACTATAGCTGAGAGGAAGATGATTTGGCACAGAGTTCTCAAGAAAACCAGTGTTGCAACACTTCCAAACTGTTCCTGAGGTGGGTATGTTACCACTATCTCAAGTTTGCCCTCACACTTCCTCAATCCAGTCTGCCTATCTTGCTTTTCAAGCAGCATGTGCTGCTTAATGCAGCTGTCCCACCTGAGGCTTCAGCTGGCACAGCTGCACCAGTCAGTGCCTGTGCCTGGCTCAAGGCTGTGCCAGTGAAAACACGGTGTCAACTTAGCTACAGAGTGCTCCAGAAAGGCAGTGAGAGCCCTGGACCTCTGAGATAGACTCCACTTTGTCTTCCCTCCTCTGCTCAGACATGAACATAAGCACATCTATTCATGGTGTTCTGTTCCTCCTTTTTCTTTTTGTGTTGTTTATTTATACCTTAAAGACCTTCAGCACAAAGTATATCACAATACATTTGTGCAGCGTTCAGCACAATGGCAAGCACTCTCAGCATGACTGAGACATAAATAACAGGCAATAAAAAGCTGAAGGGCTCTACTCAAATACCAGCAGTGATCTTCAGCTAGTGTTTTTCTTTCCTGGGATTCTTCTTCTCTTTAAAAATAAACCCAAGCAAACTAATCAGTAATCAGAATAGCATTTTTGAACCCGTACTTTAATTGATTTTATTAAAATATTCCTACTAATAAGTATATTTAATAACATCCTTAGTACACAAGTATGATTATTGCCTTTATGGGTGTTTGGAAAAAGAAGGAAAAGATATCCATCATTTAACAATTTAATGAGAATTTTTAAAGTTGTTAGTGTCTATCAGGAAAATGATAAACAATTGTCCCTAGACAGCTCTAAACATAATGTCATCATATATCACAAAATGAAAATTCTATAATTAATTCAGTGATACTACATGGTAGTGTGTAAGCTCTCTGAGTGAGAGGGGAGACTCGTTAATGTCACCATTACTGTGAGATATCATGAAGCCATTAACACCTCTCACCACATGTTCTCCCAGCTGCACACTAGTTTCCTATGTCTGCTAATGTTAACACCTTAATGAGCAGATAGTGGCTCACAACCACAGCAAAATGAAGACAAACGTTCACCATTTTTCCCCTTACCAGCTCAAAGTATATCAGCATAAGAGAGTATGTTCAAAACAGCAGCCTTAAGCTTCACCTTTTAATTGAAGGTGAAAGGGAAAAAACATGCCTGAGCTTCGTTATTGCTGATGTTTTTTATAGTGTTTCTGTGAAGAAGGCAGAGAGGGAGCTTGTAAGATGTCTCTGTTTCCCTCATCTATTTATATTCAGAGGAAAAAAAAAAAAAAAAGGAAAAAGCGAAAAGCTAACCAGGTCTTGTATCACTGGAAAATTGCATGGTGAGGGGATAACTAGGAACACTGTGATGAAAGTGCCAAGAGACTGAATCTGAGCAATTGGGTGGAAAAGAGTTCTTTGAAACATTCTTAAAAATCCTTCAGGTGCTTTTTTTTTTTTTAACACTTTTTCAATTCTCCAGCTTGATGGGCTTCTGGGACCAAGGGTGCCTTTGATAAGTATTCAATTTTCTTTGCTTTTTCATCCAAGATACAAGAGCTGCCAGGAATGATCTCTAGAGATTCCCAAGAAATTCTTAACAAAACCAGAGAAAAAAATGAGACTTGACATTGTTAATAGTTCAAACACTAGAAAATGCATAATTAAAAACACCCTGAAGGCCTTGCTATATATTCAAGAAAAAACAACTTTTTTTTTTAAACACATTCTGTGTACCTCACAGAGAGGATGATGATATAGAAAAGTGAGAACATGCAAATGTGTGTGGTTTGATTATTTCCTCTTCCAAAATGTAGTCCAATTGCACAGAGATGAAATGCCTCACTGGCAATTTACCTTTGCAACCTGAGTGCAGTTCTACAGGAAGAAAGTCTGTGCGCCTCCGAGGCAACACACCCCAGCTTGAAAGAAGTGCAGAGATGGGAGAAACTAGAAACAGCAGCTGGTATCTCAAGCAGTGTTCCCTAAAGAGCAGTTCCCAAACTACATGCAAATGGAGATCTAGGCCTGTGCAGCTCACAAACTCCAAACATATATTGATTTCCCCTGCAAATTTTCTCTCGCCTTTCTTCTCACCTGTTTTGCTGTGATCATCTGAGTTATGTTATCTGTTTTATATTGCTGCAGAACTCGAGATGGTCTAACAGGAAGAAGAGATAGCCTTACCCCAACTATAGTTACTCCACATTGGATGAATTTCAATATGAAGCATTCCCCAGTTGGGGGATTTTATTAAATCTTGACTCGTCACCAACTTATGAAGGGTTTTCCTTTACTATTTTACAAAATACACACCATGTAAATCAAAAGAGGCTACATATAAGAAGTGATTCCCATAATAAAATATTCTTTCCCTGCCCCCCAACAGATAATAGTGATGACCTAGAGCTTGGCAATAAGGAGAAAACATCTTTTTATTTTTGAGGAAAATAAAGGCTTTATGGAACAAGTTTTCTAGTATGTAGCAGGTACCATTTCTCAGCTGCCTAGTTTAGTTATAAGTGTATTAATTCACTGATGCTACATACTGTACACACATGCCATTAGTCAATTTGAAAACAGTTATCTGGGCTTCCTACAAAGGGTACTTTACACCTAAAAGTGCTGCTGGTAACAATCAGGTAAATACAGAAAGGAAGACCTTGTCAGTCTGGGTTTGCCTCAGTTCCTCTGGGAATAAGAGAGTTTTAATACTGCCTTCTGTTCTTTCATGGCCTCCAGAAGGCACCACAGATTACAAAGTTCTTCTCTCTCCATTTCTACTTGGTTCTTTGTGTAAGGTGTGTCATGGGGCCACAGGATAATACACACAGAGAAACAAGGAAATTAGGTTGGAAGTCCTTTTTTCGAAGAAAAACATCTATACATCTATATATCATGGATACATTGTTGCTTAGTTCTTTGCACTTTCACTGGTACTGACCAGTTAATCTGTCTGAATTAACACTTCAAGCCATTGTGTAGGATTGGTATAATCTTCCATACTTACACAATACAAACAAAAGACCTCCAAATCCACTGGGGAATCATTTCAGATATGATATGTAAACCATGTTTGTGTCTTTGAAACTCTATAATCCCCTGGATATTTAGAGCAATGTGAAGCACAGACCTCTAACACTCATCGGTAAAAATGAGTAAATCTTGATAGTACACATTAAAAAAAATATTCTGCTAAGTTGTGAAGGTGTTAGGGGAGAGGGGAAGCAAAATCACTACACTGAGCCATTACAAAAAGCAGATCTTGTATAACATCTAGAATTTACTGAATATAGACGCAGCTTGAAAAAATCCATCCTATCACATTTAATATAATCTACTACGGAGCATGTATGTGCTCTACAGAATATTTCCTCCTTAAAATGTAAAGGCCAATCTACTGAACTCCTAGTGAAGAAACTGAGGTTCTTCCTTTTAGTCTTCTTCTCTCTGTGCAGAAAAAAAAGGGTTGTCAAAGGCTGTTTGGAAAGCAAACTCTTTCCATTATGTAGGAACATTCCTAAAAATTTCCTCTGTACAAAACATACATTTTATAATGAACTATGTTTTAAGTGTTTAAGACAGAGTTTTTAGTCTGTTTTCAATTTTTTTAAAAAATTCTTTCTTTAAAAGAAGAAATGTCAGAAATTCTGATGTGGGTATAGTCTGAAGGATCAGAAAGGTTGAGCAGAAACAGTCCCCTGAGTAGACTGTAGTGTAGACAATTGAAAATGCGTGGAAAGACAACATGGCTGTAAGCAGAGCATATAGAGCAAGACAAAGAATTGTGACCATTCAAGTATGTCCCAGAAGATGTACTGGCACAGATCTTGCCTATGCAGTATCCACTGCCCAATTTTAAACATTTTGGTAGTTTGATGTAGCTTATTTGAGTTTTATTTACTATTGTGTGTAATTTCAAGAACCTGAAAGAATACATGTCTGAGTGATGCTACTCAGTGACCAGTACTCGAGCTGGTTCAGGCTGGCACGTGAAGGCACCCTGCAAAGTCCTGGCCAGAATACCTATTTATAACCTGCCTTATGTAGAAGGCACAAAGACTACTTCAGGTGAACTACAGTTACTTCTGGGACAGAACATAGCAGCTTTTGAAGCAGCTCCTGTATTCCTAAGCTGAAGACAGCAAATTAAAATCTGGTACATACACATGCACACACTCTCAGAGGTCTGAGATAAAAAAATATTTAGCAACATACACCTGTTGCCTCGCTCCTCTCTAAGAGGAGAACGGGGCACAAACTTTTCCTAAAGATTTGCTGGGAAAGACATGAAAGAGCTGCAGACAAAGGAAAATAATCCTTATCTCTGTTCTTCCCTGTGGAATGTGAAATGGAGATTGTTTATCTTCAGTGACCAATCCTAGTCCAGCTGTGTCTGGACTCGGATTGAAGGTCATGAGATGAGTCACAAGACTAAGACAGGTAAGTCAGAAGTAAGTATGTAGCATAGCCTCTCTTCAAATATTATTAATGTATTTTAGTATAGATTTAATAAAGTATATTCAGCACCTCAAAAGTCTTCTGATATCCTCGGACATCCTTCTCGTCTCATCCCATGGGAGTCGTGTGTAATTTACAATATACACCTACCTGGAAGCTAAAAACTAACTGTTTTTCTTTCATCTCTGTGTCTTTCATTTTCCTCCTCTTTGCATTTAATTTACCCTCTGAAGAGCACTTCCAGCTTAAGGTTTGTAGAAAATGAGCTCAGAGCCAACTTGCTTTAAGTTAGACCTCCATTTACTTAATTGCTCTATCTCACTTTCCCTTCTGTTTTTAAAGCAGAGACTGAGAACTAATGACATGATGATTAGCATCTCTTCAAGCTACACTCTAGCATCTCTCAAAATCAAATCTCAACAAAAAATGTTTACTAGTGCTTAGTTTGACAATTATCCAGAATATCACACCATAAATGTGGTGTGATATCCAGAATATCACACCATACCCTCATAGTAAAAAAAAAAGTGTTGATTTTTGACCTTTATACTAATTGCTAGTTTGGATTTATTCGCTTTTAACTAGATAATGTCTGTATTTCTTTAGTAAATTTGCTAATTATTCATAGAACTACTTACCAAGTAATTAATGATATAAAATTTGTCATATTCTTTATTTTTGGCATTGATTCTGCGATGCTGCTTCTTTCTCATGTGATCTTTAAGTGTGTTTTTGTCTCTGAACACTTTTTCACAATATAAACACTGCAAGCTAAGAGAAAAAGGTAAACAGGTCAACATGCTAAACTGAAAATAGTACAAAATAATAAACTTAAATAAGCTGGAGTTATATATAATAAGATTAAGCTAAGCATGTCAGAGCAAATTAATAGAAACGGAAAGCTTATTTGAAAAAAAAAAATTACAAGATAATCTCAGATCACAGTACAGTCAATCAAACAGAAATAACAGTGACAAAAAATGAAAAATATAGATAACAAAAAATTTTACTGTTTGCCCCATATGCAAAGTGGGAGAAGAGTCTGATTACCCAAAGTAGGCACAGAAAGGCTGCTGATTGCTCACTGTGTGAGCTCTGTAACTCAGCATGGACTGACACTGACATCCAATACGTCTGTAATTGTTCTTTGTAATTCAGATTGAAAAAAAACAAACTGTGAACATACTACTTTTCTTTTGAAACTATTTAAATTAGCTAAACAGATAGTTTTTATAGTTCTACCTCAACAGGGAGGGTAAATGAAAGTTTGCCAGGGTGGTCAATGGGTTTTGAAATCCTAAGAAGTAAAATTCTGTAAGTAAATTCATATCCACACACAGAGAGAAGTATATATAATTCATAGATAGACATACATACCCACAGGTACATGCATATATGTACACAGACAGGAAAGTATTATTTAGGTGTATATACACATTACTCGAGAAGGTGAAAACATGCATTAACAAATGAGAATTTTACCACAGTATGTCTTCCAGAGCAATTCAAACAAAACAGAAGTATATGCACTACCTTAAATCAGCATAATAAAACTGTTTTATGGTTCCAGATTCCCCTCAGATGTTTTGTGTGGAGCAGGAATTCAGGATTCTCAGTATCATTCTGCCTTTCAAGACATTTAAGAAGTTTTGAGTTCTCCCTATGCTTGCAGACTTCAAATCAAGATTGCCTTGCTGGTCAATCATAGGTCTGATGCCAGAATACATCTATGAATTTTAATATCTGCTTTGCTCCACCTGCTAACAGCAAAATGTTTGCTCTACTTGAGAAAGGCATTCCCACAAAGAGTACGGAAGGCTTTCTGTCAGCATACATAATGTAGTCTTATTTGCCTGAAACAAGATTTTTCTCCTCTAGTAATTTATTCTCAGGTACTATTCTACTAGCATAGCTAATATGTCTCTCCTTAGCCGTAGGGGGAGTGGCCTTTCACTACTCTGGACACAATTTCAGCATGTGTATTAACTACAGAGAGGATCAGCTTTGAGAAAACTCCCTCTATCTGAAAGCCTCAGGTCCTACTGATAAACAGTAGAGCTGCAAATTATCAGTGAGCATGGTAATTCAGTGCATTAGGCAACACCAACGATAAAAGAAAAGGCATTCTTAATATGTCTTCATTTCTGGAAAAAGTTAACATGTATCTATCCCCTTCTGCTCTGGGTTTACTCTGTAAGCAGTACAAAAGGGAGAGACAGAACATCCCACAGTAATGGTATATGGAGGCAAATGAAGACTGGAACAAGGACTCTGTACTCAGTGA
Organism: Ploceus nigricollis; assembly: GCA_013399945.1. Classification (NCBI taxonomy): domain Eukaryota; kingdom Metazoa; phylum Chordata; class Aves; order Passeriformes; family Ploceidae; genus Ploceus; species Ploceus nigricollis. Next base: position 153,599 of record VXBC01002945.1, read on the forward strand.
TTAAAGAGATATTTAGCAAAAAGTTTGTCATGATGAGAAAGAACTTTAATGCTAACAGTTATGAGAAGAAGCCATGTGCTATTATTGATGTCAGCTGTGCGACACGTAACTGAAACAGGGCACTTGACTTCATACTATCAACTGTTAGGAATTAACTTTCAATAAGTCAACCAAAAGACTTCTAAGAGGACTCACAATAAATTCTTTGCTCTCTTTGCTTCTTCTTACTAGCCGCAAATGTGGAATTCATTTTTACGTACTATTTCCAAGTTAAAATAAATACAACCCAAGTTTATTGAAAACAAACAAACAAAACTCTACTTACTTGTCAAGCTTCCCCTGTAATACAGCCAAAAACTCATAGCAGTTCACAATGTTATCTGGCAGCCCAATGTTAAAGGCATGCTCTCTTGCCATATGATTGAGAAGAACAGATCTACAAAAGACATTAAATAGAGTGTTACATATTTTTGGATATATATAAGAATTATCCAATTACTGATTTAAAATACAACAATGGCTCTAAAACTGCATAAAAACCAAAGTTAAATAAACAGTAATAGTCTTGCTGCCACTGCTAGGAAAAAAAAAAGCAATTTAATTGAAACAGGAAGTTTTTCATTTTCAGCTCTGCTGAATGTTCAGTAACATTTCAACTGCTCTATCCACATGCACGAAATATAATCCTTTAAATGAAAATTACAGTATAGTTTATTTTGACCCTCACTGTTAGCAAAGATCATTCATTACCCTGTATAAGCAAATCACATTTCAAACAACCCTCTTGAGAAACATTCTAAAAAGCCATTTGTCAGACTTCTCTATCCTGGTTAGCAGAGCAGAAATTCTTGGATGCAATGTGCTTTTACATCAATATTGCTTCACACAGCACTAGCAAAATGAATGGCACTCAAAAGTGTACACAAATAAACATAATTGACGTTCAAATAAGGTATTCTTCTGACAGAGATACACTGGTTAATTCCTTAGGTGCCCAACCTCTCTATATGCCTCAGCTTCTGCTTTTGGGGACTAAAGAAATATCTGAATGTTGACACTTGCTTTTACCATTGTCCAGGCATGATTTTCAAACATGCACTCTGCCTGTCAGACTCAAGAGGAAGCAGAAGATTCTCTTCCTCTACGGTCACCACACAGCAGAGAGGGACACTCATAGAACATTGGGGTGACCTGCAGGAATATGACCTCTGGTGCTTCTACCTTTCCAGATTACCAGAACTACCCATGTAAACAGACTTAGCCTCTCCAAGTGAAACTGATTTACTCTGAATAAACAAAGTTTCTTTGGAGCATGCACTTCAATGCAACTCTTGCTCGCACTTGACTGATGCTTTAAAGCCCTCTGTTCTCACTCTAATTTTCCTCTCCTCTTTTTCATTTGATATTCAAATTCACACTAGTTAGGTGAGCTTTAAGTAAGAAAATGTACAACTGGATAAAAAAAAAAATTAACCATCACACTGGCTTACACAGCTCTCCTTGTCACTAAAACAGTTGCCAAAAAGAAATTTCTCTTTAGAATGGTTCATTCCCAACTCCAGCATACTGTGTAGTAGAAATAATTGCACTAGAATAAATAAAAAAGTTTGAGAAGTAGAACAGGAGCTATTCAGTTGAAAGAAATACGTTAAACTATACTTCAAAGTTAATTCTACCTTCTGAGTCCTACCATTATGCATTAACTGGTTCAATGACATTGAAAACATAAACAAATGTGCTGAGTAGGTATCAAAAAATAAAAAAAAAGCAAACAGGGCAATAAACAAACCTGTTTCCTGTGAATTCTTGATCACAGAACATACATATACTATGAAAACTTGTGTCATATCTCTCTTGTTGTTGCTGTTCTAGAATTTCTCTCTATGAAAAGGAACAGATATAGTTATTCAGACAAAACCATAATCATAAAATCATTCCATCACATAAGTTTATTATACATATTTATCCCTACTTGTAACAATGAATATATAAAATTCAAGTGTGCTGCTGGCACAAACCAGATGTTAGTATGTTTTGAGTGCGGGTTCTCACAGAAATTCCAAGTTTTTCCAAAGGTGTGTCCTAGTTAAGTTCCAGTAAAATTCTCTTAACTTTATATACTTGGTGCATGGAAATAAATACAATCCACAGTGAGATCTTATGCAACTAATTAAATAATTTTGTATAAAATGTATCAGTTTAATGTTTCTACCTGTGATTCAGCTTTACCTCTGGTATCAGTGAGCAGGTTTATGGGTAACCACTTAATGCCCCATGGAAAGGCAAACTCAACCCTACACGGCTAATTGCAGGCAACCTAGAGGGCTTTTTCCTAATACAGTACACATACACATATATACACATATCCTAATACAGTACACAGCCCTGGCAGTTTCTGTAAGAAGCTGTGGCACATACCACAAGCACTTCTGATGTTGCATTACACTAAACTGGAGTAACATCTCCATCCCTTCCAGTGTGTATCTTCAACTTCCTGAACCTTGTCTCAGTTTAAGATTGTGACAAACTGGGGATCATACAAACAGCTCTTCCTGGGAAGCTGGTACAGCTTGCAGTCTTGGTGAAGACTCCTCTTCGGGATCTTTACTTACTGGGAGAAAGAGAAGCCCCTTCACCTAAAACTACCAGTCAGATGATGGGTGAATAGCTGTGTGCATGACAGCAAGACAAGGTCAGTGCTGCTGTAGGAAGTATGTTTTTTCAAAAAAATAGGTCTGGGGGCGTTACTTTTTTATTTAAAGAAAACACCCAGGTGCCTTATACTGACACTGCCCCTCCATGTATCTCTAGTTTTGCTGCCAGGACTTCCTTGCCTGGTAGTGCTTCACAACTACAAAATCTTTGTCAAGACTGTGTTTTTCCAAAAGACTGTATCTGTTTTATATTTCACAGCCTTGTCAGCTATTTCTGCAAGCTGTGCTCTCTAACCTACTTCAGGCTCATTCCTTGGCCACTCTCAATACATCACAATCACCATTATGTCTCTGCATGACATCCACCTTGGCTAGCTCCCTGCTGCAATACAGCCTGAAATATTCCTAAACTGAGTTTCAAAACTGCAGAATGAAATGCTTCAGGCAGCACATTTTAAAGACAGCATTTGTCCTTGTTTGGGCTTGCTGTTGGAGACAGCAGTTAGGATTCAAAGGATGCAGAAAAATCACCAAAAGTTGTATAGTTCTGGTCTTTATTCTACGCAACTCACATGAGCCCATTTGCCAACTCACTCTTAATTGCTGGACTTGTCTGGAGGTAAAAGGCTTTATAAAGTAAAATATCTATTTAACTTGCAAGTCAACACTCAGATTGCAGCAAAAGGAAATGAAAAAATAAACAGACTTTATTGCTGTAACTAAAGCAGTGACTCCATTAGCCCCAACTACAGCTGCAACTCGATTTCACAAAATCCTTCTGTAAAGACTGAGGATACAATTCTGATATTCAAAACCACTTTGCACTGCAAACTATTTCACACCATAATAAAAATGCGTATTTCTTTTTTTCTTTCTTTCCCAATTTAATTACTCTGTAAACAAAACCAGCACTTGCTTTGGGTTAAATTCTCCACTCATTCCAGAGTTTGAGGAAATGTGTACTTGCAGAGCAGATGAGATTGCTCACCTGCCAACAGACTCCTCACTGCAGTGGAGAGAAGTCTTAGATGGTACAGAACTGCATAGTAAAAAACACCACAAAATCAGAAACAAATGCCCTTTAAAAAACAAAAAAGTACAGTCCAATGTATAGCAGCCAGGAGGTATTATTTGTAATAAGATGGTTCTATGAAAACAACAGCTGCATGCTCCATCACAACCCTTTTTCCTCCCCCAAAGCCACAAACATGATATACACTTGGGAAACAAATATCATTATGACACTGCATGCCCACATGCAAAATTCAAGGTGTCTTTTACAAACCCAAAAGGATTGTTGAAAACCATAAAAGATACAGAGAAGTGCAGTAATGATGTACTGTGAAGAACCACCAAATAGCATTCCTCAACCTCAAATCACCTAATCATTGAGGTTGCAAAGGATCTCTTGAGAGCAACAAGTCCAACCCCTGTGCCCAAGCAAGGTGACCTCTACCTGGTTACCCAGGAGCGTGTTGAGTTTTCTTTTGACTGTCTGCACAGAGGAAGAGTTTACAGCCTCTCTGGATAACTTGCTCTAGTGTTTGACCACCCTCATAGTAAAAAAAAAAGTGTTTCTTTGTTTTCAGGGGGAATTTCCTGATTTTTAATTCATGACCATTACCTCTTGTCCTGTTGGTGGGCTCAGCTGAGAAGAATCTGACTCCTTTTTCAATCATCAAATATTTATATACATCACTAAGTTTCCCCATGAGCCTTGTCTTCCAGACTTAACAGTCCAAGCTGTCTCAGCCTCTCCTCGTATGTAGGATGTTGCAGTCCCTTAAGCATCTTTGTGACCCTGCACCAGAGTTGCTCAAGGAAGTCCATATCTTTCTTGTACTGGGAGCCCCAAGCTGGACCCAGCACTCCAGATGTGTTCTCAGCAGTGCTGAGTAGAGGGGAAGGATAATCTCCCTTGACCTGACTGCAACATTCTTCCTAAACCAGCCCAGGATGTTGCTGTCCTCCTTTGCCATGAGTGTGCACTCCAGCACAGGACTAATGAAAGACATAATGTAAGGCAGATAAATCAGGAGACAAATCATGAATGGTTTGGATAATACTGAGGATAAATTCTTCACTATCTCTTCTAACAAAAAACCTGCCAGGTGTGACATGACAGGTTCAAAAGGACCAAATAGATGGCTCTCTCCCAGTGGGTGGTCAAGCTGCGCAACTCACTCCTGCAGGTAGTGGGGATCCTGGGAGTTGTTGTGGGTTCAGAGTTGGAGGCTCATAATGCTGTATTCAGAAATTTTTGAGCGCCAATCCCAATCACAGGAGACTAAGTGAGTATTTTGGGAAAGGATTACCACTAGATCAGAAGACAGCAAATACCAGAGACACTTAGCTGCTGTCAAGTAAGATACTGATCTAGACAAACCTTTTTTACTGATCCCGCATAGCTTTGGAAGGGAAGCATGCTAGGCATGAGTGCATCAGCTGTTTTTTTAGGTCCATGCCAATCCAGTGGGCCTATATAGGAATGTAGGTTTCAGCTCAGGCAACTTTAACTTCATGGGAAATCCCCAGTGGAAGAACTACCACATTTCTCCTTTGCAGGAGCTGGGATCCTTATCTGCGTAAGACTTGTACATATTCTTCCAGTTCTGGGGATTCACTAGTCATGTACTTCAAGCTGAAGAATATTACTGTTGCCAGCAAATGGAAATAGCACTCATGGAGTAACTGAACCAGCTGGATTTTGCCTGCCAATCCCAATTTCTCTAGGACTAGAATTTGGGTTTTGTAAAGTTCTCCTTCATTCTGAATGCATATCACTAACCGTGTCTTTATTTGCATGCTGCATATGTACAAACTTGTAATACAAACATACCAGAAGAAACAGCATAACAAAGGGTTAAAAGGCCTGTGTTGACAATTCTCAGGACATGGCTGCCAGCACTAAACTGAGAAATGTATATATGTAAAGACCCTGAGGCCTGCACTCTAACATCTCACAGAACAGACACAGGGTATTGTGCATCTCCAGCGGAATACCCTGCATCCTAACATGAGGAGATTGTCAACAAGGCTGCTATGTACCATGTAACATTCATTTCTATATTAGCCCAACAGCAAAACCAGACTCCAGATGTGTATTTCAAACAAGAAACCAGAAAAAGCCCCACTGGCCAACAATCTGGACTGAGACTCCTGGAAGCTGGTCAGCATGAGTTCAACTTAAAGGACCACCCATTCAGAGCTGACAATGCCTACAAGTTCAGCAAGACCTGTCCCCAGTACTAGGTTGCCATCGGGCAAGAAGAACCAGAGTGGTTCATATGAACTCAAGAGCTGGCATTTCATGTCCTTTGCATCTCACAAACTTCCTCCACTCACACACCATGGTGCTTGTGAGTATGAGACTGGGAATTAATGAAATCTGGGAAAGGGAGTGCGAATGCACAAAAACAGCTTGCTCAAAGATTTTGTAGGTAAGTATCACCTCCTCTGCTCACAGCATCGCACACTAAGTTCTAGTTTGCTAATTTCCCTAAATGTATATTATTACATGAAAGATAGTGTGTCAATGCATTGCAGATCCTTGCAAGAAGAAAAATGTTCAGCACACTCAACATTTTTCAGTGTTCTGGGTGTATTCTCCACTTGTGTGGAACATTGACATACAACCTGTAAATTTATCACACAGAAAAATCTATAAACAGGGGATTTGTGTATGGTTGTGCAGCAGCTAGGGAAATGAGCTTCAAAAAAATTCAGAATTTTGCCATCTTGCACAAAAGGCTTTCACTTGAAAATGCCTGCTAAGTTACTATATATTATTCTATTGGAGTGTTTACCTTAAAAAATGAAACAATAATTTCTTACCAGTCTCTTTTGCTGAAGCTGTTCTCTAAGTAATCTGTCTTCTGGTAAAACATCACATAAAAGAAAATAATTGTCCTGTTCCTCTGTTAAGAGATTAAAAAGTGTGAGTAAGGAATGGGAAGTTGCAGCTGCTTTGAATATTACTGGCAGATAATTTGCTAAGACTTTAGAATATATTAACAATGTAAGAATGTTATTTTTAACCTATAAAAGTCAGTTACTTTAATTTCATAATTTAATGAAACATGTTTAAATATTTGTGCATATTTATATTGGAGTATGAAGGCAAAAGTCTTGCATAGCTTTTCTCCACTACCAGCTTTATACATTTTTGTGATGGTTCTTCTGGACACATAAAACAATTAGCATTTATATTGGTTACAGATTAAAGTCAGCATGAAAGAAATATGAAATCACCTTTAATTTTATCTTATCAGTTATTTCCCTGTCAGTTTTCAGTAGCTATCATAATTTGGTTTATCCTCCCCTTGCTCTGATCTATCACATTACCTTTTACCATCAAATATTTTTCCACCTGTGGATATACACAACTGTTCAGTACCATACATTGAGACTTGCCTAATTTACATTTCTACTTACATGTTTTACACATATTTTATCTTTAGTAACCTTTTTACTATTTATGGTCATATCCAATTCAAGAAGGCAACATATTTTATTCAAAGGAATTACAATTACTCAGCATGTAGGAAAATACAAAAGACAATGAGATAAGAACAATTTTCTGGAGGGGGAGAGAGGGGTGACGGGAGAGGGAGAGAGAGAGAGAGAGACAGGGAGAAGGCTCATTGATATTTCATAATTCTGCTATTCAGGTGCTTGATTTGCAGTTTTCAAACTGAGTGGTGTTTGTAAGAGAAACAGAATTATGATTTTTGGAATGATTGTCATGTTTTCCAGGGCTACTTTTCTTAAAATTATTTTGAATATTTAAAAAAATTACTTTAATCCATTTTGTACTCAGTTTCCACTTTCTAACCATCTCTGACACCAGCTGTATGCATTGTTTCCTCTCTTTTAAGGTCTCCATTGAGAATTAAAGACGCAGAAAAGCCCTAAAGTTCTCATCTATTTTAGGTAAACTGTGTTTTTCTGTTAGAAAAGGAAAGCCAAAGTAATGCATCAGCTGCTTCTGAGAAAAACACTTTCTTCACACAGTCAACACTGTCCCTATGATGGAATGTGCCACCATACCAACTCAGCAGAACAGTGAACTGTGGTTTCAGACTTGTGTTGGAGCCCAGAAAACTGCAGAATTGTATGGCAATACGTCTCCTGACACTCTTGGGGCAGGGAGTACTGTGGCAGGGGAAAGGAAGGGGGGTTGTGGCCCTGATGCCCAAGAAGAATTAGCAGCATCAGTGCAGGTGGGGGGCAGGGTGAAGTCAGAAAAGGCAGCTCACTGGGAATGTTGCTTATCATTTTGGAAGGACCGTCACTGATTTTTTTATGCAGTGGGTATCAACGTCTCCCCAGGTACCATGTGAGCAGCTCTGCTTCCAGGTCTTGATTTGCAACAGGCTCCAGTTCACAGCACATTTAAGCACGTATTGATCTCATCCTCACTCAGCACAGGTGCTGAAGCACGTGTTGCAATCCTTGGAAAAGGTAAGTTTAGATATGTGCTTAAGAGTTAAACATTACTTCTGTGGGTTTCTGATGCAGTGTCAGACTCACTTGGCTGATCAAAGTAGCAGTATATGCCAGAAATTATCACATGATCTGCTCATCAGAGAGTAAGCAAGCAGCATACTTACCTAATGGAGCTTTTGAATTTGTTCTTATCACACTACAAAAGTCTGTGATAGGCTGTTCTGCAAACCTCCTCTTCCAGTACAGGATGTAGCTTTAAAAATAAGGGGGAGACGATCAGTCAAAAAGGAAACACCGAAAAACTTTTAATAAAAAATTGATTAGCTCTTGTTTTTTTCCTGCTCTAAATTCTTAAGTGTTTTTGTTTCTTTTTTTAACTCCTGTGTCCCTTTTTTCTTCCTTCATATTAGTTTTCAATTTTATGAAATTAATTCAGTTTCACTTAAACTGGATTTACCCATGCTGTCAAAGTGAAGAACTCAATAAGCACATTTGCACCAAGCTTTGCATAAACACTATGACCTATTCACATCTACAGACAGAAGTGCCACTCAGATGCATCTTTACTGAAAAGATATATTACAGAGCATTCTCAAATTCCCAAAATATTGTACTCTGTGTTCTGCAAGATGCAGTCAGGAAGCTGAAACTCAATAAAAACACCAACTTGACAAAAGTGAGGTTTTGGCAGGTCTCCTGTGGAGTTACAGTGAAAGCTGTAACTTGGCAGACAACTAGAAAGACAGAAAAATGAAGTCCCTGAACACCTGTGGGTAAGACAGCAGACAGAATAAGCAAAAACCTAAACACATCTTGAAAGTTTAACCCATCAACTACAGTTGTTTAAAACCATTCTGTACTATCTTTGTTGGTATTACAGCTGCATCAACAGAACACAACTGAGATTAGATTTCCACTGAACTAGGAAGCTACTGTCTAACCAAGAAGAAATCACTTCATTTATATGATGAAGGGAACCAAGTAACTCTTGTGCTAGTTATTCAGAATTTTACTATAAAAAATAATCTGAAAATGCTTAAGTGCTCACTTAAATTTATACTTATGTATGATATAAGTCATGTGAGAGTTGGTAAGGTAAAGGCTATTCAATGATTGCTTCTTATTTTGTGCCACCAAATTAGGAAAAAGATAATTTAAAAATCATATATCATTATTATGAGAGCATTTTTAAATAGCTGCAGCTTTTAATACTTGTGCAATCTGTCAGTTTACTTGCCACAGCTAGCACATCTCATAGTGGCTCACACTGCCTCTGCCATTCTCACCTAACATATTTGAGGACTCCAACTGCAGCAGCCAAGGAATCAGCACATCTTTCTTTCTGCTAACTGACATGGAGAGGACTAACCTCTGGTGTAGCAGACAGCTGAGCACAGTGAAGCCAGCACACATGGCTGAGGCTCATTCAGCAGCATCATCAGATGTCAGTAAGTGAGAGGTGAGTAGGTCTCCCCCTGCCTACTCCACTGTTTGTAATGCACATTGAAAGAGCTGCTAAACAGAACTGTAGCTCTTCCTGACTAAGTCATCCTTGAGCTTTTAGGACATAAATGTGCAAATGGAGAGATTTCAAGAGCTCATTTAATAAATGTCTCTCCCTTGCACTGAGTGAAATGAACACTGGCACAAACTCACCTGTACATAACTGTCTGTGTCACAGAAATTACAATTAAGGGATTTCATATCATAAGACTTAACCCAAATAATCAATGACCAGATAAAACCAATGCCTTCTGATACTTCCAGGGAGACAGAACCAATGATCATATTGAGTCATGAGGCAGAAGCTTATTCCCCTTATCTCTTCCCTCTGCCTTTATGCCAACTTACCTTTATTCTTCAAAGTTAAAAAGAAAAAAAGTTTTCCATTAACATCGGTCTTTTCTGGATTATCCACTTCTTGCAGTTCTGTCAAGAAATGTATTCCTAAAACTGGCTGTAACTCATTGCTAAATATAAAAATAATACTATCTTTACAGAGTTGATCCCTGTATTTTCCACACCTCAGTTCAACACTTCAGAATATATTCTCTTTTTTGTGTGCAGTATTAAACTATTTTACTAATACAGCAAATCAGAGAAAGCACACTTCAGAGCAACAATTCCATCATTTAATGCCCTGGGGCCACTTTCTGTAAGATTTGGCTATCTTCCAATTGCATTAGCAGCAAAAAGAATCTAAATGGACCCTTTTTGAAGGGGCGATTTTAAAATACATTTCTATTAATGCAAAACAATTCCCCCAAGCACGCTTAGACTGGCGGTCCATGACTGAGCAGCTCCGATTCCTTTACTTACCCAAAGACACTAGTACTATCTCCAAAGAACAGTACATTCTCCTTCTGCCTGCCCTCAGCAGAAAAGCAAACAAAAACTACCATCAGTTTTCAACTTTAAGCAACGTTAAGTTCATACATTAGATTAAGGATTTATATGGCTTACATTTATCTTCCTAAATTATATTGTATTATTTCTTTTTTTTGTTTTTGAGTCTTGATAGACACAAGGTCTTGACTTTGACTGAGTAAATAGTGACAGAAGACCTACTAGAAAATTCATTTCAGTTGAGAAATTATCTGTCTGACACTTAAATACTCCAGCAGAACTATCTACAGACTGGCAGGTACTGTCTAGCCTTCCTCCTGGCCCACACATTACTGTGGAAAGCAAAATGCCAAGCAAGTACCTTGTCTCTGAAGTTACAAGCCAGCTGGGGTCATGCCAGCTACTGCAGGAAGTTAAAAGAGAGAAAGCCAAATGTGACCCTGGTGAGATGATCAATGACACAGCTGTAGAAGGAGTCACAGTTGTATGTAGATCGCAGTACTGTAAAGCATAGTTAAGGATTAAATGTGATTTTGATGGGGGAATACTGTCCTCAAAGTAGCACAAGCAAATTTCATCCCAGACTGTGAGAGATCCTGTACTGAGCAGCTTCTGTGTACAATACACAGCTTTAGGACATTGTACGGGGATAGAAATAGTCTTGCCCTACACAAATAAAACCCCAGATTAGGAGAGCTGATTGTCTGGAACGGGCTTTGCTAAAAAACAGCTTTCTAGTTTGCACACAACTTGTTGATTAGTGACAGGACCTGAGAAGAACCTAGGATATATTAAAAAATGTCGAACACAGGAATTGCCATGTATTCTACAACTGAGCTCCCTAGTCCCAGCAACATCTAGGCACTAGGGAGAGGGAAGGAAATAGGAAAACAACCTTACAGCCCACCAGCAAATTGCTCAGAAGAAAAGTTAGCAGAAATCCTCCCACAATGTCTTTTTAAAAAGATGATCTCTACTTTTCCAAAGCTTTCAATAACATCTGCACATACACACTCATTTTAAATGACATAACCCTTACCTTCTAAAATCTGCAACCAGTTTCACATCTGCTATGACGAGCTTGTGTTCAATAATCATGTGCTTCAGGAGCTGGTTTTGTTCTGCTAAGACATAGTATTCTTTGCAGAAAATACAAGGCACATAGGGAGAACTTTCTACTGCATCAACACCACCTGGACTTTCTGGCAGAGACAGAGGCTCCAAAATACACTCGGTATCTAAAATAAGAATAAAAATAATAATAATTAATTTTGACTAAGTAAATAAACGTACATCTCTTGGAGTACTTTTAGGTAGTACATGTAAAACCTGTTTGAATCTCAGTTTTTTTGCATGGATCACTTGAGGAGCAAGATGCTTGTAATCAGGTTGACTGCATTGATTCCAAGAAGGACCCTGGGAGGTCAGCACAGGACAGTTCTCAGGTGTCTTTCTCAAATGAAACTCCCAGCTGACACCAAGTCAGTCACACACAAGTGCTCTGCTTACTACTAAAGAAATTTTATGCTGGTAAACCTCCTTTTCTTCTTCTCACTATCTAATCTACCTGTTGATTTGAATGAAGCTACTCTCTTTGTGGCTCTCTGAGTCTCATTGCTCAGAGTATCAGGAAGGATTTAGACTGTATAGCACAAACTGTTTTGCATGTTAATTTTCCTAATTATACTTTTATTTATTGCAGAATACTTCTATACCTTTCTGACTGACTCTTGAAGATACGCATTTGTCTTGCTTTTTTTTCTCATTAACATCTAATTTACTGTTCTATGACAAAAAACTATCCTTGATAAAGATTACTGCCACATGCATGCTTATGCCCACTGGAACACTTTCTAACTGTACAGATGTTGAGGAAGGACCAGCCATGCTCCATGTGGGAAGGTGAATGGCCCATGTTTGTACCATACTGTACCAGCCAGACACAGGTTCCCCAAGTGACACCACACAGAGGTGAGTCACTGCCACATGTTGTCCTGCGGTTATATGAGTGTGTTCCCCATTTAAACAACACTGGTCTAAACTCATAATCTCTTCCATTGGCATAAATTAGTATAATTCATTAAGAAACACTGACCAAGAGAGTTAAACAGTTGGCCCCATTAACCTAACCAAATTCCAGCTGTCCAGAAGTAAACTGTGCTGTTCATTTTCCAAATTAATCATACCTCAGTCTTGGTTAGGGTTTATCTTGGAAGCAGATGCCAATTTCAACACGTATCTTCAATTTTAGATACATTGATTTTGGATAGCAAAAAGTAAACAGAAAAAAGCTCCCCATGTTCCTGCCCTCTTGAAGTTGAAAACTGAAAACATGGGTGTCCTGGACCCCTGTATTATGAAGTTAGCTTGTGCAGCAGAAGAATAAACTCTGTGACTCTGGATGACAGTGGCATGCTGTCATCATGCAGTGATGACATGCAGTGACATGAACACCTCTGTAGAAAAATGAAATTTCACAGAATGACAGAATGGATGAGATTGGAAGGGACCTCTGGAGGTCATCTGGTCAAGGAGGACTCTCACGCAGGAGCATCTAGGGCTGGTTGCACAGGAACATAAGCAAATGGCTTTGACTCCACAATGTCCCTGGGCAACCTGTGCCAGTGCTCAGACACCCTCATAGTGCAAAACCATCTCCTGAGATTCTGAGGGAACCTCCTGGCATCAGTTTCTGAAGATACCTGAAGAATTAAAAAAAAGGCCTTCTCTCAAGTCTGCTATTTTGTCACACATGAATTTTAAAATACATGTGGTTAAAGGAACCTTAATTAATATTTACCAGATAAAAGAAGCAACTTTCACCGTACAAAAATCACATATATATGTTATACATTGGCAAGTATACTAAATCTGACAACCTTGCTTACTGTCCCAGATTGCCAAGCAAGACGTATTCTGTTTGCCATCTATATGGCAGTTGTCTTCTGTTAAGTGGGCAGTTTTTCCTTATCTCTCCCACAATCAGTCCTCCCTCTGGGGAGACATCTGCTGATAATGGGCTATTGAATGTCACTGCATGACTGATAAGAACTATAGCATCCCATTGTGAGATGCTTCGCCCAGAGGGAGGAGCCAAGCATTCCTACCTGGATATAATCTTGAGATTCTGGCACACCAGCACGGCTTTTCTCCACTGGATTTACCAGAGGAACAGCTGCCTCTTCCACTGGATCTTCAGAGGAAGACTACACTCTTCTACAGGATCACTGCTCCAACAGAACCACATTTGTCACTCCAGGAGGACTGCAGCCACAATTCCAATGGGACTGCTACCAACACCCTGACCAACAGGGTGTCAGGTTGTATTCTGACTCTGTCAGTGTTGTTTTGGTTTTCTGCATTGTTTACTTTATCTTTTTATTTTCTTCCTTAATAAAGAACTGTTATTCCTGCTCCCATAATTTAAAAAATCATAGTAATTTAGCTTTTTTCCTAGGAGAATATGTTAATTTATCAGTGCTCTACCGCACCTTCTACCAAGACTCTGAAATAACCAAAGAAGGGCTGAAGAATCCCATTCAGAGGCAGACCTGGGAAGCCCCTACAAGTTCTGTGACAAATCTGTGTTCAGGCAGAGGAACAGGCATGGAGAGGGGAATGAGACTTTGTCCTCCACCACACACAGTGCCCGGCAGTGTCCGCCCTGCCAGCCTGGACACAGTGCTCCAAAGCAGCCACAGCACAGGCAACAGCTCCCTGATTGGGGGTGCCCCAGGGGACTGAGGGTAAGCTGGAGCTGCTGGAAGCCACAGGTGGCAAAGGGTATAAAACCATAGGAAACACAGCTTTATCAGCTCTATGCTCCTCCTGGAACAATATATATGCCCTGCACAACTGTTGAGGCTTCCCCTTAGGTCTTCTGAAAAACAGAACTTCCTGGAAAGGCACTGACTTGACTGAAGACTGATGGCTGGGTTACACTGAATTCAGTTTATCACATAAAACTAAGCACTGTGGAAAGATGGCAGAAAACACAGAATGGTACTACCTGGAGCAACACAGCTGCTGTGCACAATCTAACATTTTTCTTCTCATAATTTTATCTACACTTCAGCCCATTCCCTTCCCTTAGAAATTTATTTATTAAACTGGCATTGCAGAAATTGTTCCATTTTGTCCTATTTTAAGAAGAGCAGAGGCTACACTATGTGCTAGAGCAATCCTCATGAAAGGGTCAAATCTTCCAAGCAAAACTGGTGGTATCTGCAAGAGTCCAGCTTTGTCCATTCTCACAGTCAGTTCTGTTGCCTGAAGAAGCATTAAACCATGCTTATGGAGAAAAGCTGAACTTAATTTCCTTTGCTGTTACCAAGTGAACTAAGATACTCTGTCTCCCAGTTCAACTTTACCCAGTAAACAGCAACACTTCTTTTTGTTAATTTTTGGTATAGGTCTCTTGCAATTACCTATTTAAACCTTTAGAAGTCCAAAAAAATAAGCACCTATCTGCCTCAAGAAATCAACTTTCAACAGATGGGTGTGTACAGCAGGAACTGGTATGAAACTTAGACAAGGAGCCAATACAGTTATTTAGTAAGGGTATTTGTGAACAGCAACCGCTTGGGCTAGAAAAACAGTACCGCCAAGTCTTTAACTGTAGTCATAAGCTGTTGAAAGGAATAAACTGGGGTGAAGATTTTTTTTGCTGCCCAAACAGAGTAGTTAATACTAAAAGAGAATACCTTTAGGCTATCAGAGCAGTTTGGCAAATGCAGAAGCTTATGCAATTTCTTTCGAAGGCACTTAAAAGAAGAGGCAAAGGAAAAAGGAATCCATGTACATATCTTTTTACTCATCTGCTACAAAAAATACTGAACAAGAGAATAAATGCACAGAGCTGAACAAATGCACAGCCTTTAGCATAGCACTTATCGGACTAATGTAGCACAAACCTCAAAACAGTACAAATAAATCCAAGCATATTATTGAAATCTCTGCAAAAGCAGCTAATTTTGTTTCTATATTTGGAGCAGAGTGGCTACAGGTACTGAATAAAAGCTGTTAACTATAGCACAGCTCAGGGCTAACAGGTAAATAAAAACTCTCAGATGTATTCTCAAACTCCAAGACTCCTACATGCAGAGACATTTGAAAATGAGGGAAAAGTAGCAAGCTTTTCTCTTAGAATCCACTGCAACAAGAAGAACTTCACAGAGACAGATTAAACATCCCTCTGGTGCGTGTGCCCTGGCTGACAAGGGTGAGAAGCAATTACCTAGGAATGGTGTAAAAATAGGGCAAACAAACAGTAATCACACAAATAGAATAGTCTTCCAGAAGTCTGAGTATGGAGAGTTTAAGTCAAAGGCTATATGAGCCCCTCAGATAAACAGCTTTTATTTTTTTTTCCCACTAACTTATTCCTGCACTATTTGAAATTCTTGGTCTTTTAACACCTACAAAAACTTGCATCAACTTTCCATATTTTTGTAATGACCCTTTATTCCTTGATGTCCTGGTTCAACTTGAGGCTAGTTCTACTCTACCCTTCATGTAATGTGGTAAGAGGTAGCTTGAAACTATTAGGTAGCTATAAGGTAGCTGCCTAATAAAAAAACAGCATGACTGTTACGCAAAGAGTTATCCCAAAAGCTTCACAAAAAGCCCTCTGAGCTCAGAAAATAAGAAAATCCCTTTGTCAGTCACAGAACTGGCAGCTGACACAATGTTGTTCAACCTTTAACAGGACAGATAAAACTATGGTCTTTAACAGCTAATTCAGAGCTAAAAAATGTAGATTAGTAGAATGAAGAAAACAGAGGAATACATTCTTTGAAAACTAAAACTAAGAAGTATACCAAGTTCTTCAGGGGAAAATAAATACTTTGAAGATATTTGAGAATGAGATGGTATAGAAAACAATTTATTTTCAAAACTAGAATAAGCACTGGGTTTTTTTTATAAGCATCCACAGGATACCCAGTACAATGGATTTCTGATCCCTGCACAGGGACTGTGCACACCATCACAACAGTGGGAAAAAAAAGTAAATTAAAAAAGGCTGCCTGTTATAGAAATTATATGGCTTTATTTTATTTTAAGAATTGTTGCAATATAGACTAGTTAATCTTCACAGCTAGTGAAGCAACAAGATGAAAATGGATTCATTTTCCTTACTGGAACATTTTTACTTTTGAATACAATTATTCTAAGCTCCAAACCAATGCTCGTTTGCACAATTAAGTAAACGTTCCACCCACACAGTTATAACACAGCCTACAGCAGAACAGGCAATGCACTCCACCTGCACAATCATACATGCAATTATCACAAAGCAATATGCCATGCAATGTTAGGGCCAATACAACAGATATTATTATCAGAAAGAAAAGGAAGGAAAGATTTGCCATTTGAATGGGAGTGTTGAAAGGCAAGGTCCCCAGAGATGGTTTAGCCAGTGTAACCATTGCTGCCACCAAGAAGCACAGGGATGTCTCATTATCCTGACTTTCTCCACTTTATTCCACCACTCCTAACCATCTACCATCACCCTTCTGCTTGTGCTGGCTCCCAGGCTTGCCAAATCCTTTGATGAGTCAATCCAACTCTTTAACATTAAGAACCATTCCTTCCTTTCTTTTCGCTCAAGAATTTTGAGAACGCCGACACAAGAGTCCACCAAGAGCAAACTAAGGAGTGCTCAGTGAGAAGCAGTAAGGTGAAACAAAACCTTCCTCTCAGCTTCCTCCTTTCTTCTCAGCTTTACAGCCTCAGCTGTCTCATACAATTTTAGTATAAGCCTGCCACAGTGTGCAAGGTTTCTTCAAAGGCATTACACACAGGAAAAGAAGCCACTAAGATTTTATTATTGTTTCCTAACAAGGACACTCAGCACTGGCTTCAGTTTGCAGAATCCACCGTTGTCAGCATGGGTACACCTAACACTAAATGCACACTAAACGCAGCGTGGAGCTCCTGTGCTCAATTCTACATGGTTGCACATCTGAACTATCTGCTCTGACTAGCTCTGGGGACAAACTGAACACTGCTGCATGAATTACATTGTCTAACCAGTAAGTGGAGGTTTGTGGGTTCAGATAAATGAAGTAACTTCACTGTTAAGAACTCTTCACTCACACAGCTTGGCCCTGAGGTGCAACCTGCAGCCATGCCTCAAGCAGAGCTCAGGGAGTGGCAGACTCTTCCAGTAGGCAACCAGCAAGCTGAGGGAGGAACTCCATAAACTGGTCTGCAGGGAATGCTGAGGACAGGGGCACTCACATCCTTCTTTTTGAAGCTTTGCCACTAGATAAAAAGGAATGAGAGTCACAAGACCAGAGGAAAAGGAGGTAAATCCAAAGACAAGGGTTTTTAACTAGGGAAGAAAATTCAAACTATTTTAAAGCAGATCAATCGATTTATTATTAAATGAAGAATACTTTGAAAATTCAAGGCATTGCAAAGTCTGAGAATTGAAATTATGAAAAAGGAATTAATACAAATTTGCTTAAGACATATTTATGGGTTTCCTGTCATTTTTTGTAGTCTACGGCACAGCAACAAGGCCTTAGGCTGAGGACTTTATGATATAAATATCCCACTGCTGGTAACATAAGAATAATGAAACAAAATAAGAACATCTGCTGGAATGTTAAGTGTCTTTCTAATTAAATCCAATAGTTGAATGGATCAATTCATTACCAACAAATCTGGTTTATTATCTCATTAATACAGCTGGTTAATATTATGAGGAGATTAGCACAAGAACTTGAAATCATCCTAAAACAAAAATGAACACAACAAAGACATACTGGTGAATACAAGAGTCCAAATAATGAGCAAAAGACAGGTTTTTAGACATGCAAAAAACAAAGGGAAGAAAGAATGACAGGAAAACAAAAGACACCTAGCAAACCTGGCACTCCACACTAGCAGCCCAACAGATGCTGAATGGAAAACAAAAACGCTGAGCACCCTCCCCCAGGTTCTCACCGGTTACATGGCAAAACCATTTAGTTGCCAAAACGACCAAACCCCTCCAGAGAGTACATTGGGGAACCAACCTGTATTCCTATAGGTAATTCTGCACAAAAGAGTGCTGCATTTAAAACTCTTTAGGAAATGAGCAGTTTTAAAGCTTTGTCTTGGAATAAATTGTTTTTGAGATGATGCAAGAGTATCGAGAAGGATTGGCTTGACACTCAAAATACATACATGACAGCTTCTCTGTTTTGCAGCTTTGGCACTGCAGCATCTATTTGTTGGCACAGCAGCATTCCCTAATTTGTGGTCATATTCTTGGAAGCAATTTTATACTGATTACAGGATTTTTCCTTTGTTTTCCAGTGCACAAAAGATGGATGACTAATGACTTGCCAAATAAACAGTATTCAAAGCCAAAACTTAGAATAATGAAAATAAAACACCCTGTCATGGTCCTCAACAATACTACATGCAAATATTCTTCCTAGTGAAAGAAGAATCAATGTGCATAATCATCTCCTACCTCGATATATTAAAGCTCTCAAGTACTTCTATTAAGTTGAATTAAGTCTCAGTTCATGAGGAATTATTTACCTATTACTTCTGCTTGTTAACACACTGTGAATGATATTTAGTTAAAATGTCCATGTGCTCTAGGGGACAACACATCCTGTAGCTTCCCCCAAGATCAATCAGTCTCAACCCTGCCTATTTTTTCATTGAATGCAAATGAGCACTTCAAAAGAACACTTAATCCTACAGCTAAAGCTTGTCAGTTTTACAGACACGGTACATATTCTGCAGCATTTGCTGTCTAGGAGTATGAGAATTTTATTCCTGTTAAATGACAGCTTTAAGAAAAGCTGTAAGTTACCGAATCCTAATAACTCAGAACAGAGTTTCTATAGAGCAGGTGTCTGCTGGGAGCTGGAACTAACAGAAATACAACTGTGCTTAATAGCCATATTTAACAGGGCTGCTCTGTCGGGGAGCTTAGGATGTTGCAGTTTCATTAGCATTAACAAGTGTTGCTATGGGTACCGCAGCACAGGCATCAGAACACAACTGAATAGGACTGGGAAAGTGATTAATAAAAATGTGAAGTGCTGGAATTTTAATAAAACAAAACCAATGTGCTTGCCAATAAGATCATGTTTAAATAATAGACTAGATTATTACCCAGTTCAGCAGCAGATACATGCCACTGCTTGTTGTCTTTCTGCTGGAGCCCAGACAAACCCCCACATCTGTAAAGACCAGAGCAAACCTACTGTACTCACACAAGAGGGACATGCATGCCCACACACACACAGATGAAAGTGACCCTAGTAAGTATTCATAACAATATTTAAGTGCTGATATTAATATGCAATTTATAAATATTTAACACACTACAGCAGGTTCCATTGCAAGCTCAGAGCTGTATAATGTCTCATTCCTGGGTAAATGCCACAGCCTTACATTAGGGTAACTAAATTCAGGGTTCGATATTTTGGTCACAAATATGAAACAATATTTATCTACTTCAGCATTACATACTGAATCATTTTTTATACTTTTTAGAGCTTCTGAGATTTCTTATCGCTATTATTAAACAAAACTTCTATTTACCTTTCCTTGTTTAGTGTGATCACATGACTTGGTAGACATGGAGAGCTGAGATCCATATTATCCACTAAAATAAGGGATTAGAAGCAAAGATTAAACCCTAGACTATTATCTGGAAAGATTAACAAAGTAATTATGTAGCCTGAAACTCAGAATGTTGAGTTACAAGGAAGAGGAAGAAAATATCCAACAGAAGAATTTGAAATGGAAGGACGAAAGTGACCATCCAGGTTCTTCTTTTGTACTTATCACCCAAATCTACCTAACAAAAATTAGCAGTTTTTCTGTTAAACTTGCTATTTAGTAAAAAGGCATACCAAAGACATCATAATAAAGCATAAACAATGCTGTTTAAATTTAAGGTATAAAGATTGAATTTCTGCTATTTTCATATAAAGACTCCTGGGGAAAAAAAGAAGAGAAAAAAAAAAGGGTACAATTTTATGTCAAGGTGATCTAGACCATAATTTAAAAACATTAAAAAATGCCTACTGGAAGGCATCACAAGTAAAAAAATGTATATGCAAATGTAGTATTTGTGTATGTTACCACTGCCACTGTTCTGCTTAACCCTCTGCAAAGAGCAGCAAGCTGGAAAAAGACATGTCTTACTTTACATTTTCTGTGTCTGTGACCTTAGCTCTCCCAGAAAGGAGGGGTCTTAACAATGTGTTTAATATGGATAGTAATACTTCATTGCTATAATTTATCTTTGCAGTGCCTTTAACAAATGCTGTACTGAGCCTAGTAGCTTCTATGCCAGCATTGCTATGTAAAGCAGGTTAATTACTTTACTCTCTACTTTTTATCATGATCATTTAGTAGTGATCAATAATGCTTTATTACAAGGATTTTCCTTTTCTTGTCACATGTTCTTTTCCTCTAAAAGGATTCAATTTCCAAGCACGTTTATCCTTTTGATGTTAAAAGAATTGCCTCGTGGTCTTTTTAAACAATTGCTTTACTCTCTGTAACTAAATGAAAGGCTGTGGGATTTGCCTTAAAAACATAAAGCCTGCTTTAGCAGTTCCTGACACCCCCACATCATTATGATGGGAATCTCTACCATGCTCCTAACTAAAACATTTGCATTGCACGGTTTACAACTTTTCCACTGGTAGACTATCCTTGAAAAAGGCAACTATGTGAAAAAAAAAAACCAACTGCAAACAGTGTGAAACTTTTATTTTAAATAGCACTTAAATTTTTTTAGACTCATACAAATTAGAACTAACCTCAAAATGCATCCTGAGAGGTCTCGTTTCTGGCATCCTTGTGTGTGTGGGTGTCATACTGACAGAACAGGCTGAAATCTCTCTCAGATATTCTGATTGAGCTTTCTGACACACAGAGAGCCTTCAAGGCTGAATTAAGTGAATTTTGTACTTAATGAAGAATCCGTATGAAGAAGAGGCCCTGTGATGTTAGAATCTCTGTGGTCTGTTGCTGCTTTCTCAGTGAACTGGAGATTTTCCAGATGGAAAGTAGCAAAATAAGTTGTTTCTTATTGTTGTTTTAGAATCGAACCTCCATAAACTGGTACCCAAACTGGAAAAACAGTGGCTCAAAGGGAAAGTTCATTATAGTGTGCAGTGATGTGAATCAACACACTTCAGCCTGATATCATGATTCAGGAAAACAAAGCTTTGATTGTACTTCAAATAATCCACTATTTATACTCTTCACACATACATTTTTGAAAATTATTTTGAGAGGAAAGTATTTTTAAGTCAGGGCTCAAATAATTATGTCTTATAGATCCCAGAAACATCTCACAGCAAGCTGTATAAAATTTCTACGAGTGTATTCTTTCTTTGTACCAGAGTTTGAAATAAATATTTTTGTGATACTGTCCTCCGTGCATTCATTACACATATAACACAGACCTCGACTTCCTAAGTGTGATACATGCTTACTGATACTACTAATGTAGCTCATGGACATGGATGATACAATAATTGAAATTAACTTCATCAAGAAACAGAATTAGAATGTTTGAATTACTGATAAAAGTTTTTGATATTTTTCAGGCAACATTTTGCTAACTGTATAAATACATGCAGGATCCTGAACATTAAATTAGTACAGTAATAATAAATAATAAAAATACAGCACAGACTGCATGTTTTCATTCCATATAAGACAAAATCAAATTAAAACCTCCAGCAGGATGGTTTTTTTACATACTAGTCTTTAGAGAAAAAGCTCTACCTCATTTATTCATGCATTACGAAGCCATAATAAAAATCGTTGCTGGCACACTGGTCAGGACAAATGCTAGCAAAATGCTCCTCTGACAGCAGTATCACTTACAACTGCACACATTTGTTTCGCAACCATTGCTGTTTCTATATTGTGAGCCTTGTGCACTTCCACCATGGGACTCACAGGCCTACCCTGGGGCACACGCCACGAACTTGGCATGAGGTTCTGGATGGGAGGGTGCTGTGCCAAGCTTCCCTATGCTGCCCACCAGCCCTGTCTCTCCTCTTGCACCTCGGCACAGCTCTGACCCACACAGGAGTCTTGCAGCCCCCAATCACTCTCCAGCTGCTTTGTGCATTGGCTGGGTTTAGAGATGAGTTTTGAAGCATGTGAACAGGATTTGTTTGGAGACCAGGTATATGAAAAATGCATCCCAACCCTTAACAGAAATACCTGGGTCTAAACCAAGGGGCTGTTCAGTGTGGGAACACCCACTTCATGTGAGCAGAAATGCCAAACCGTGCAGTGAAGTTGCAGGGACTGTGGCACCTTTATCTACTGTGCCTTATTTGTTCAGGTGAACAGAGCCACAACATACCACAAAAAATCATGAGGTTTAAACAGATGGTGTGTCAAGTTATACAGCTTCTGTACCAGAGGGATAAAGAGAAGGTGTTTAACCTGCTACAACCACACAGGGAAAGTGGCTACTCTTTGGGTACAGAGTCTCCAAAGACAAATGGGAGGATGACATCTCAATGAGCAAGAATCAAATAGAAACAGCTGGGCCATTTCACACTGGTCACTGCCTGTGAGGCATAAAAATCAGAGAAAAATACACAAAATTAAAAAAAAAAGATCAATTGGAATACAGTGTCCAGTGAAAGGTTCAGCAAAAACAAGAGGCAAAAAAATCAAGAGAAAAGTTTCAAGAAACACAGTTGAAACGTATTACAAAGAACAGACAGGTGTCTGTGGACCACTGAAGCTACTGACAAAACACCTACTACAATTTCTGACTTAAAGGTCTACTACAGCAGAATATTAGGACAGAATGCCAAACAAGCAGTGATCATGGAAACATTTGCTGGAAAATCAGGTCTTGGGATCAATGACTGGATTACTGCAGCTATACCATTTCCTATGGAAACTTTAAAAGTTAACATGGACTGCTGTTTGGGTTGGAAGGGACCTAAAAGAGAGCACCTAGTTGCAATCTGCCCCCTGCCATAGACAGAGATGTCACAGTGCAATTTCAGTCTGGTTATGTGGTTTTAGTGGTACCGACTAATGCATTACTTAATACAACAATTATCAGGCCATTGAACACTAGTCTTTTTCCATTCAAGTGACTGTAATTAAGTACTGTAGACAACAACTCTGCAAAGAACCCAGACTTTTACAAACACACTTCCCTGATTTCAGTGAGACACTGGTCAGGATGAGGTGCCCAGCTCTTCAGAGGCACAGACCTGCTTTAAAATTGTACAAAACTCACCACATTTTTTTTCTCTCGCTTCCTGAATGCCATGTTCTTTCCTGCATTGTGTGAGGCTTTTATTGATGCAATATTTAAAGCTAGCTTAAAAAGCCCACAGAAAGACATTCAAATGCTTTCAGGCTTTTCTCCCAGATTCAGCCTGCTGGGAGTTTGTGGATGAGAATGTGAAGCAAAAACCTGAGAAGAGACTGGGAACAACTGCAGTTTTAGGATATAAATGGTCACATAAAGTCACAGAGTTCTAGTAGAGGTTTCAAGGCAGGACATGGTGGAAGGAAGCACACAGGGCTGGGAAAGGTTATGAAGGCTCTTTGGATAGACAAATTTACTCTATACTGAAGTTAAAATCCTTAATGCTTGTAATTTCATAATACTTAAGTTTTTTTCTTCCTTTCCTACTATTCACATACACAACCACATGCTAGTTTAAACCCTACATCCCTTCATCAAGAAAGCTGTCTAAAGTCTCAAAGGTTGGACTCTAAGACCTGCTTATATGACAGGCATACCCTGTGGCAGTCACCGTTGCTGACAAGAATCTACAACTTCAGTGCTCTTCCAGAAAACCAGTACTCCCCAGTAAAAAAAAAAAAAAGCAGTGAACAAGGTGTTTCAAGAGGCATAACAAATTATCCTGGCATCTGTGTTACACTCAGAACATTCAAAACACTTGAAGTACCTCCCTAGCCTATACCTCTACATCTAAATAAAGCATGGTCACATCTATTATTTGTTCAAGTGATGAGAAAGCTTTTTTGGGGTAAGAATCAGATATTTGCCAATACAGAAACAGTTTAAAGGTCTTCATCAGTCTGAGAACTGATGAAACACCACTCATTCTTGCTCCACTGCAGGCAACAGAAAGACTGAGCAGAGGTTTCAAAGAACTTGAAGGCTTTAACGTGCAAACAAGTTACCATGTTTAAGCCATGCACATGCTCACCAGGCAGTCTGAAGCAGCTCACTTCTACATAAGCTCTGGTGAGAGAACAGATGAACTGATACAACGTAGCTTGTCCATGTATCAAAGCCTTTAGTTGCTAATGAGAGAGCAAGAGCTGGCTCAGTATACTGAAATGAAATACAAAGATAAAGGCCACCCATCTTTGCTTTTAAGCTATGAAAGTTTTCTGAATTCAGAGAGAACCAAATAGCAAGTCTTTATTGGGAATTTTTGGGGAACACAACATATCCTATGCCTTGTGCTAACAGAAATTATGCATTCATGCTGAGGTGTAGGGATGCCCCTTGTCTTCAGATAAAATACACTGCACATTTACAACAAAATTATCTGTAAAATTATGGCAGGAATCATGGGCACTTCCCATGATACAATCATGGAAATTTCCCACTTCCCAACCAATACAATCCATCAATTATTTTATTAAGCCATTATGACCTGTTTAATGAAATATTTAGTTTCACTTGTATATTCTCCCATTGTCAGTTATTTAAGAAATGTGATGTGAAGGCTAAAACCACTAAAATATTACTGCAACAGTTACATGAAAGGATTCTGCCTTTTCAATTTTCAAACAGAGAAGCACATAAAAGGTGATTTTACAACAATAATTTAGTAATTTCCAGTCCTCCAAAAGATCCACTTGCTTATCAGGTAAATGTTTAAAATTACTTTGAGATTGGATTTTTAATTAAAAATCACAAAAAAGGCTCTTTAAACATCTTTAAATAATACTGCTTTACGAGATCCATTCTGGTAATCATATTAAAATAAATTGTGTTGCACTTCCAGAATTAATTAGTGAACCTGTCCTCCAGGTGTAATTGCTAATTGTTCAGTTCACAATGATTAATCTGCATCCTTTACAGAGCTTAAAATGCCTATTAGTAAAAGGAATCTCTTCTCTCTCTGCCCAAAATCTGTAGTATGGTGGAAGCCTCAGGTCTTGAAATCCTCTATTGCACAAAAAGATTTAACCTGAGAAACAGATCAGGTGGTGTTCTGGATGCTTGGAAGTGCCCTGTGGGAAAACAACTGAGGATGCAACCACATGTGTGATCATTTGGAACAGGTGGGGGTTTTTAAGGAAGGGTACTGAGAGCATATCAACATCCAAACCCATGAAACAGAAACGGGCAGAGACATATGGGCTCCTTATCAGGCTGAGGTCCGAGGATCTTTCAAGAATGAAGAGACAAGCAGAGGCAGATGTGTGCTTGGGGCAATGGCTGCTCTGTCATCTTACCGGAGTTTTCACCCACGGACATGAGCAGCCAGCAGCTCCCCATTTACCACCATGCATGCTGTGGATATTTTAGAGAGGAAAGAAGTAAATCACTCAGTCTGATCTAAAGAGGAGTGGTAGTATAAGGAAGCAGGGTCTGGGAAGGCATCTAGTCCACTAGTTATTTGGTTAAGGACTATTCAGTATAAAGAAACAACAAATAACAAGGAAAATGGTAGATTACACACAAATGTTAATGAGCAGGTGAAAACAGAGACAGTAAGTTGTCTCTGCCAATATGGGAACTAATGGCATTAAAGGAACTACTCACACATACTTGAACAGGGTCAAGATGCACTTTTGTCACTGATAGGAAAGGGGAAATGCAGACTATCATACGTACTATGGTATTTTTGAGGGTGTTTGTGGATGGGATCAGAAGGTGATAGTGGAATTTTGTATACTTTATGAAATGGACTTAAACAGACTTAAGAATCCTCACTGATACACAAAGTGGCTTGTTCAATGGGAGTGCTTGCGAGTCTAATGAGGAATGCATCCATTAACTCGTATGGAGAAATCTTTTGGGTCTGAGAGTACATGGGGCTGCCTTTCAGTGACCAGGAAAGAGAAAACCTTGCATTCCAGAACCCACTGCGCTGAGCAGCTCTAACAGCATCCTTAACAGAACTTAAAGAGTTAAGCAAAAGAAGTAATGGCTGTACTATCAGGAACAAACCAGCTTTCACTGGAGTATCCTCTAGGTAGAACAAAAAAAAACCAAAAAAAACAAAAAAAAACCAAAAAAAACCAGGGGAAAAAAAAAAGTAGACATGGGCAAGACAAGTCAAACTTTTGTCTTCCAGAGTAAACTGAATATTCTTAAAAATGGGGTATGAGCGAGAGACATGGAAGGAATCAGAGTAACATGCTGTGCTTGGACATGGTGTACCCCAGCAGCATGTGTTCAAAAGCACTTGAGCACAAGACCTTGAGTAGGAAACTATAGGTACTGATGAAACAATGAAAGACACACTTCCAGAAAAAATACTCATTTTAAAATCTTTTGACAGATGCTGTAAGAAGTGTTGATATGCAGACTGAACAAACTGTACTGTGGACAGTGATATATTTATTAAAAACCACTTGGTGAAGGCTGCTGGAAGAAACTAACTAGAAAGCAACACTGTCCTGGATTAGAATATAAAAAAACAGGCTTTCCTGTAAATAGAATCAGCAAACCAGGAAATAGTATATTATGTAATTTTCCTATATGCTGCCTCCAAGTAAGTGACACACCTCAGGTGCACATGCAAGTACAAGATGTTGCTAGAGAGAATAGTTTTGTAGAAGTTAAACCTCTGAATGAATAAAGATTTTGTTCAGAGGCAGAGAAATAATAAATATTAGAGTGAGGTATTTATTTGCCCATAGACAATGTGATTTATACTCTTAAGATCTTTTGACCCTAAGTAACTGTGTTGTAATCAAATAATTTCGAAAAGGCTGTTTGAGCTATTGGGCACTCTTGCCTTTGTCCAAGGGAAGACTGTTAATGCTGAAGTCAGTCATAGTTAACATGAGACAGCAGTTGCAAGGCTGGGGCAAAATTTTATGACTCCCAGACAGAATGCTGGCAGACCTGTCTTATGGGGAGATGAAGCACATGGATGTACATGAAAGTCTAGAGGCTAACATAAAAGTTAATTTAGCCTGACATCTATTATTTTGATTTTCAACAGTGATTTTTACATATTTCATTACCTAGAGACTCCAAATTATCTGCCAGGGGATGCAAAGTGAGTTTGAGAGCAAAGACAGAGAAAGTCACTAGTCATTTCAATGAGTGTTTGTGCTCAGTAAAAGGAAAATAGCATAGGCCTCTAAATTTCCATTTTCCTCAAAAAAATTCCTTTTTTTCTTTGAACTGGTGCCAATATTTTTACAAGAGTTATCTGAAAAAACCTCAGGGTAACCTCATCATCTCCAATAGTCCACAGACCTATGTATATACAGAAGAGTTGCACAGATTCAGGCACATGTTCTTTCCAATAGTTAAAACAGCACAGCTTTGCCTCCGGGTGCAATGACACCAGTGTGGAAATGCTCTAAAAGGGTCTGGTTTTTCATATATGAGGTTCATATCAACATATTGTAACACATAAGGCAAGAGTACTGCTCTAACTACTATCATAAATTGATATTACTTTTATAAATAGAATAAGGGCACATACCAGACAAACAACACAAATGTCACTTAAAAGACCACCCACTATCAAAGGCCCAAACACAGAATAAAATTGCTCTAACTCTAGGTTTGAAACTGCCTGCTTGCACATGACTTCCTTTCATTGTGTCCTTCACACTAGTAATGACTTGACAGTAGAAGTTTAAAGTCAACCTGAACTGAAAGCTACTCTCTTCTCTTAAATGTGAAAACATGAAACTATTTTTTTAATTTGGATCAAACCAAAGAAACCCATAAAATCTCTAGATACCACTTCAGAATACTGATTTCATTGGAGAACACTTCTAAAACCAGACATACTCATTTTAGAGACAACTTGTACCTGGTAAGGCCTGCAAAGCAGCATCATTATCATTGGTTTTCGCTCTTTTTTCTGTATCCACAGGACCAGAAAGAAGATATAACCCAGGCTGTTGCCCTTGCCTCAAAACACCCAGCTTTCTCTTAAAAAGGACCAGTGTAGCCTGAGGATTTCTTGCAGTTTATCTAAAGTGAGCTCTAGCTAAGCTCCTTCCAGGAGGGTGCAGACATACAGACTTCTCGACAAGGACACAAACCCTGCTGTTCTCTGTGCTTACGACACCTGGCTTATCCCTGCAGTAATTCCCCACGGTCCATTTGCGCTCCTCGCTGCGCACCGTCTGCTTTGCACTATCGCCGTGTATGTGCGTTGACAAACAGATTTACCTGAGAAGCCAAAATGCTCCCCGGACCATCAGTCCCACGTCCCACCGCACTAGCGCGCTGCCGGCATCAACTCCTTCTCCACCTCGACTCGCTGTTGGAAAACTCTCCCTGTCCCCGCAGTTCCGTGTGCCAAACGTGGAAGGACTGGCATCAGTAGGACCAGAGTGACTCACGACCCTGTAACCAGCTGGAGGAAGGTACGGGGCTGTCCGCCGCTCTCCCCGGAACCCCGCTCCGACGGACGACAAGCGAGCCCCACCGCGCCGGGCCCTGGCGCTCCCGGCTGCCCGACACGTGTCCGCCGCTCCC